>JAGXCT010034301.1:0-63743 GCA_022495035.1 Philopotamus ludificatus
GCCGCAATATAAAATCAAATCAAATATAAAATCTTTTAAATAATAATATTTTACTTCTTTTCATAGCTAAATATTTTTTATGCGGTCCCTATCCCACCGCATATTTTTTTTAGTGCGTTTCGAAAATAACTTATAGCCACTCTTTAATTTTTGGAAGATTGTTTTTTTATGCGGTCCCTATCTACCGCACAAAAACAGGTTTGACTGTATATTCAAATATGGAAAAGAACAACTAGATTCAATTGTCCTTTATCTCCTCAATATCGACAAATCTATGCCCTTTCATGGTTTTAATAATCCTCTTCAATAGTAATAAACCGCGGTGAGCGTCTGGCGAATACGAAGGCTGACACATGATAATAGTATTATTTTTTACCATATTTTTTTAAGTAAGCATTTGACATGACTATTAATGTCAAGATATGTCAGAGACACGTATACCAACGCAATAATAAATACATATTTTTTAACCTAACCGTGCCGTTGGGGTACATTTGGGACCCCAGGTTTCTGATTTTTCTCTAATACCACTTTTAATATAAATCCTACATGTCACAAACTTTTTGTATCTGTCTAAAAAAGTCTAAAGAATTCATATTATATTGCGAAAAAAATATAAAAACAATTGAATGCGTTTCTATTCGCTCCGTACCGGGTGTAAGCGAGAAAAATATCATACAAGTGAGAGTGAAACCGCACACGTGTCAGAGTGGGAGGCGAACTTTGCGTCGCGTGTGGCTCAGTCGGGGCGGGCCGTCGCACAGTGGGCATCATTATTTCAACTGCCAAAAATCTGTAACTTCTTTACCATTTGAGCTAGACTTGTGAAATTTAGAATAAATATATTAGAAGATATATTCTTCAACATCAAATAATATAATATTTTCAAATAACATATAAAACTATGACAATTTTATAATTATGCCATATTATTCAATTTAATCTGATCGATTTTTGGGATTTTTCCTCTAATATATATCATGAATAACTATTTTTATTCATAGAATAATCCATTTTTTTTAAATCAGTCAAGATATTGATAAAGAATTCATCAATATCTTGATTTGAAATGCTTGGGGTCTATTTTCATACATTCATTTCATACGAAATAGACCCCATCGGCCAAAATCGTTGGTTTCGGGCCGCGATGACGCATCAGTTAATAAAGCCCATATTAATTGACTTTAACATTTACAAATATTGCTAAATTGATACGGATGACTTTAACATTAGCTATTCAATGAAACGACAATCAAAAACGCGTTACGAAAACACAATAGGCCCAATTATGCTATAATTTTTCACCGTGTTCAATGTTATTGATAGCGTTAGAAAAAAAAGAGATACATAATGCACATCACGATGCATGCGATACCACATTAAAAACCATAATCTAATGATAATATATTTAATTTAACAGACACACCGAAGACCTCACACGTCAAAGTGCATTTATGAAAAATTGTATACGCACACACGTGGTAATTGGTCGATAAATTTGGGCCTCTCGAAGGGTTAAACGACCGAAAGTAAAATTTCACAGTTTAAACAACAATTACATTTACATAAATCGTTTGAGCAAACATAACTTTCGGCCAAAATATGCGGGCAACAATCAGCCGAAATTTTACTTTCGGCACACATGGTAATTGTGGGTTTTTGTTACGAAATGACCGACAACCATTAAAGGCCGTATGCTAATAAGGCGTTGTTAACCCTTTGAGCGCTGGAGATATTTTTTTTTTATTTAAATAAATATTTACACGAAAATTGTGCAGGTATACGAAATGGGTTGTTTATTGTTTGTTCGAGAATGTGTTTGTTGAACGTGTAAATACCATGTATGGGTTTGGTGATAATCTAACGTGCAATTTCCGGATGGATTATTATTTTTATAAAATTCTTTCACATCGATATTATATTTGAGAAGAGTGTGGCCTTTGTTGACATTGTCAGTTTCTCCAAACTGTCATATCCTCTTCTAAAAACGACTCGGTCTATGCAACTAATACATTTCTAGTTCTTCGTCATCGATGCCTTATAAGCGTTGAGTTATTGAACGTCGGACTAGCATACTCCACGGCAGAATACTGCGCACCCTTATGGATAAACAGTCACCACACGGCAAAAATTGATACAGAACTTCATAAAGCAATGAGAATCATCTCAGGCTGCGTAAGATCAACCCCACTAGTGTGGCTCCCTACGCTCTGCAACATAGTCCCGGCGGACCTCAGGCGTAAAGCGGCCCTAAGGAGGCTCTGGGTAAGATACCATGGAAGGGATAGGAAGAGATTTATAATAAATAACGATCTCCTCCACCCTCCCCCAGCCAGATTGAAATCTAGAAGACCACCATGCACATCGGCCACGCAGCCCCTACTCACCCAGAACCTAACAGCAACATGGCGGAAAAGATGGAACGAGGCGACGCTGGAGAACAAGGGCGTCATCGCAGACCCAGCCAGACCCCCAACTGGGTTCCTACTTCCACGAAAAAAGTGGTGCCGACTTAACCGCATCCGAACGGGTCACAGTAGATGCGCCAATATGCTCAGCCTGGCTGGGGGGTATGGTAACGGAACGGGCTGCGACTGTGGCGCCCGATTCAGACCATGCTCCACATCGTGAATGACGCTGCCCACGGAAGACTGAACGGAGACCAACGCTTAAATAATGCCGACGAACGGGCGGAAGCTTGGCTGGATAAACGATGTCGACATCTGACCGGTCCAATCAGTTTGAGGCCCACTGGGGCCTGCCAAAGCAACTCAATGGACTTCCTAGTCCCAACCCGCCCGCTACGTCGGTCCGACCAATAGACCTGGTAAGAAACACCTCTCAGCGTCCCTCGCATCAGTAACCGGTGCAGGGTCGCGATTATCCCAGGCTAGGTTGCCCCGGCTCCCTAGCCAATCAAAGGCAAATGCCGGGATAGATCCCTGAGCCGTCTCCCACCACATTTCCGCTTCCTACAAACTCGCCCCATCCTTGGGTCCTAGGCCGTAGCGGCAACGAGGAAACTCGTACGGATGGAAACAATGCCGCACCTGGTGGCTGTTTTAGACTATCGCTAAGGCGTGCAATGTTGGCCTGCCGGCCCAAAGTTGGGCCTGCCCCTCCGGAAGGCTAGGGGGTCAACGTGCACCTGGATTACGTAGCCAACTAATGCTGTTCTTGGCGTGCCCCGAAATGGTGGGGGAAACTCCAACAACGACGAGCACGCGAAGAATGGCAAAGTAAAAGCCATACGAAATCATCATCATTACGAAGAGATAGAATAATGTTCATAAGAAACGATCTCCAGATTTAGGCCATAGAGCTCTAAGAGTAGTAGTCCTTTTCCGTTTAAGGAAGTAAGCGTTCTACTTGACCTTGTTTTTCTCCATAAATTTGGCGATTTTTGGCTAGCTGGAACAATTTTAGATCTGTCGAAAGTTCAAAGTACTCAATTTTACGGTTTTTACGATATATAGAAGCTCTTTCTCTCGCTTCTTGTGAGGAAGTTGAAGTACGGTTGTATTCTTGACGCGGTCCGTTCATGGAATCTTCAACATTTTTTGGTAGCATCACATTTCAAACGCTTCCAGCCGGTTATTTTTCGTTACCAGCAACGTCCATGTCTCATAATATCTTCTACTTCAAGTGCCTTGTCCGTTACTGTCTATTTTTGGCGAGCTGGAACAGTTCTAGGGTTCCTAATACGGTCCATTTTCGAATGTTGCGGAACCGCGACATCTTTTTTCTTCACAAGCACCGTTTAACTTTCTCAACTGACATAAATTGCATGCATCATTGCTGAGGAGTTGGGTCATGTTTTCAAAATAAGGCTGCTACAACTTGTTGGATTCTGTATATTGATCGGGTATGTTTTGGGCCGATCCTCTAGTGTGTGTCTTTTAGTTTCGTGCGAGCACTACTCACAGGGGAGACCGACGAGAAGGTAGACACACACCCCCCCCCAAAAACTTTCACGTTTTCTTCCATGAAGGTTTGCAGAAAGTCTAAAGACTAAATTTTACGGTTTTCACGATATCCAGAAGCTCTTTCTCTCGCTTCTTGTGAAGAAGTTGAAGTACCAGCAACATCCATGTCTCGTAATATCTTCTTCTTCAGGTCTCTTGTCCTTTTCAGACGTAAGCATGGAATCTTCAACATGTTTCGGTAGCATCACATTTCAAATGCTTCCAGCCCGGTTTTTTTCGCTACCAGCAACGTCCATGTCTCGTAATATTTTCTTCTACAGATGTCTTGTCCGCTTTCGAACGTAGGCGATCTACAGGTCCTTGTTTTTTTCTCCATATAACTGTCTATTTTTGGCGAGCTGGAACAATTCTAGGGCTTCTAATCCGGTCCATTTGCAAATGTTGTGGAACCACGACAGCTTCTTTCTTCCCAACCACCGTTTAATTTCCACGTTTTCTTCCATGAAGGTCTGCAGAAGGTCCACAGACTAAATTTTACCATTTTTACGATGTTCAGAAGCTCTTTCTCTCGTTTCTTGTGAAGAAGTTGAAGTACAGTCGAATTCTTGACGGGTTCTGTCCATGAAATCTTCAATATTCTTCAATAGTATCATATTTCAAACGCTTTCAAATGGTTAATATTTGCTACTAGCAACGTCCATGTTTTGTAATACAACAATCCATAATTCGTCTTGTGATTACCTATGCAAAACTTGATGGAGGACTAAGAAAATCAAAGAAGTAGACTTTGTAATGGACTTCAACAAAGTCTTGATCGTTTGGATACTATACTACAAGACCCAAAGGCAGACCAAGATAACGATAGGTCACTGAAAGATTTTAGGGCTTCGTAGATGACAGAATGAAAGGCTACCACTCTGGATAGGGCCAAGTTCAAGAATCTTGTGATCGAGGCCAAAGCCCATGCGACAACGAATCATGATTATCATCTGCAGTTCTTCAACGATCTAAACGTATCAGGCGTCATTACATTCTTCTCTCCTTTTACGTGGCTTGACTTTAAATTTCCCTGGGGTCTATACTAACTTTTAAATAGGTGTGTCCTAAAAGTCTGCCACCTGGGATTGGAACTCTGTGACATCTCTGCCTCTTTGTCATTCTCAAAACGCTTACGCTAGCGGACAGGAATATCTTGAGGTGCAGGAAAAGATGAACAACACTAGGTATGAGGAATGGGACTTGCTATTCATCAAGCTTCTCATCGTGCACATTTTGTCGACCTACTGAAAATTATCTGCATCGGCAACGCACTATTTGCGTGTTCATGACATTAACACCCATATACCTGGCATAGCTAATGAACATAGTTGTTTACAGTCGGCAGGAGTTGTAATAAGAGCCTTCATATTCAACACCTCCATCGATACTACTATGAGAACTACGACTTTGCTCTTTCACGTACGTACAGTCGCTTCATGTAATATACGTGTTTGCTAGTTGTACAACGACAGGGAAACTTACTTTGAGGACGTTAGTTTCTTCAAGTTATCACGTCTGATATACGAAGAACCACTCAAAGTTTCGTTGTATTTTCAAGATCAACTCCACATCGATAGATACATTACGTCTTAGCTGATCATAGTGCTTGAAACCTTTCTAGTATCTTGAAGAACATGTATTAGAACTCTCTAATTTTTACCTGTTCACTGCTTGCTGAGAATACTATTGATCGCTAAACATAAAAACGTTTCTGTCCTGAAAGAAATAGGGAACGATAAGGATTATTCGATACTTTTGACATCTTGCTAGGAAAAACGATAGACTGGAGAAGCTCATCGCGCTTAGAAACGTACAAGGACACAAGGAAAAGGGTAGAGAGCCCATCTCAAGAGATGCGGAATGCAGAGGATCCTGGAGAGCCAAAATCAAGAAGAATAGTCACGATCCTCAGACATGAGGGCGCCGACTCAAGAAGATCTTATTCTCTACCACGGATGTACCAACTTGGAATACTAATAGCATATTTTGAAGACATCTAACTTGACTTGTTACTACAGATCATAGTGCTATATTTGTTCTAGCGTTTTTAGCATTATCTAATAATTTCTCTATAGAGAATATATTTATATATAGTTTCGAGATTCTTAAACTATCCACATCACTTCTGATCTATTTCAATTTTATGCAGAAGTGTTTATCGACCATTTCCAATCGGTTTATTGATTATTTAAAGCTGTCTCATAAATATTTATGGGCATTTTCCCAACGTTTCGCAGTGAACGTGTTGTAACCTACACTGGCCAGTGGTTATATAATATTTCTGACCTTAACCCACTCGAGTCACCTCGATCATCCGATATACAAATAGCGTTAACGGAGAATCGCTGGTCCCTATTTCTATTCCTTGGCTTTTTTTTTTCGCCTTTATTCTTGCCCAAATTTAATTCCAAAACGGAAACCGACAATCTAGCCGGACCCCAAACACCTGAGCGTCAGAATAAAAAATTTGATTACACCTCCGCCGAAGACAACTGCTAATTACACACATGTGTGTGTACATGTGGTTAATCCTTGTGGTTTCCGGTTTCACAAGTTTTTCGAACAATACGTCTTAATTTTATTGAAGAGACGCTTCTTTATATTACGTGGATACAATGGGAATTCGTTTTGTTCAACGGAGCGCTTCTCAATCCGCGATTGTCGAATATAATATAATATTTGTTTTTTTTGCGAAATTATAGGCAAATGTCTCGGTTATTATTTAATTAAACCGCAAGCTGGGCGCGTGACTGCAATGAGTTCCGCCATTTTCATAACGTTTTAATTTCAGAGCAAGTTCATACCATGATTTGTGGCTTATTTAATACTCTTCAGACATAACAGAGACATAACCGTTACTGTAGATTTTTTTTTGTTATTAAATTGCGATTTTATTCGGATTATTATATCGGTATCGATTATTATTCAGTTCGTTTATATTATAGTGTACCAATGAGATCGTCAGATAAATGATCCAATCGTAGATAAGATAATCTCAGAAATTTTAAAAACCAATCCTCAGCGGAAATTTACACAGTGCCCATAAACGTGACTCGTTTTTGGGAAAGCTAACTACTTTTTCAAGCTCCAAAAATGAGCAAGAGAAAATAGCATTGGGTCTACAAATTGCCTTATGCGTAGAGGCGAAAAATTGAACAAGTGCTTGTCTGATATCCTCTTAGTTTTTAATTTTTTTGCCCTGCAAACCAATTTGTAAGGATAGAAACAAGTAATAATCGGAGGGTGCTAGATCTGGGGAGTATGGTGGATATGACAGAAAATCCCAGCCTAGCTCTGCGAGTTTCTGACGAGTTCCCAAAGCAGGAACTAGCATTATCATAAAGCAGGATGATGTCCTTCCTATTGAACATCGCCGGCCTCTTTTCAAATGCTGTTTTTAAATTATCCAATTGCTGAAAGTACCTCTCAGAATTCAGCTTTTCGTTCGGTTTCAACAGCCCAAAATGAGTTGATCCTCGAATGTCCTACCATATACACAACATTCTCTTATTCAGACTCAACTCCAGTCAAGAGGTGGAGGGAGCACGTTTTCCGGATTCACAATATGCTCTCCTCCTTACAATGTTTTCATAGATAATCCACGTTTCATCCAGTTATTACCCGGTCCACGAAGGGTTCGATTTTGTTTCGTGGAGGCAGAGATGTCCATATGATTACTCGATCATTCAGATTCTTCTCACTTAACTTATGTGGCACCCATCTCGAATATTTCCACATCTTAGTTTCCGAATATGGTCTAAAATGGTTTGTTGAGCTGAATCAAACCTTTCTGCAATCTCCGATGTTGTCAAAAAAGAATTTTACTCTAACATGATCTTGAGATAACTTTTCCGTAGACATATTACATTTAATTTTGGTTTTCAATTATGTAGTCGAATGCATTTTGGAAAATTACTTATATTTAGCTCCGAAAATGCTCGTTATACTGTAGTTTAAGCCAGGGATATCCAACCGAAATCTTCTGTAGAGCGCACAATCAAAAAAATCAACCAAACGACGTCTTCTTGTCATAGTCTTGTTTATTATGTTTAATTAACAGCTGATTATCATATTATCAAAAGCTAAAACTAAAGAAGATTATTTTTTTTTACTTTAATAACACTTTAACGACAGCACGATTTCGCCTAAAACTTACGCCTGATACTTACGTGTTCGTAAACATTTTTTTATCTAATAAATGTCGGAAACCCTTCTCCATAAAATGTTCATACTTTGAGATTTTTATTGTTTCGTAATCTAAAGTATGCGTAGATGGCATTAGATAACAGTTGGCTGAGACAGAACGCCAACGTGGCGTAAGTGGATGTTAAAGTGTTAATACTTTCCATGCCATGTCAGCTACCAGTGGCGGACACGGCCGAGCGTCAATAAACTATGGTCGATTTCTAAGCAAATATGCTTAAATTGTATTTAAACTTTTTAAATGGTCATTATTATAGGCAGCAAATCATTCACGTTTTCCCACACTTTGCGTTCAATTTTTACAATCCTGTTTTGTTTTAGTACCCCGAATCTACGTTTTACTTCTAACTACATTTTTTATCAGTCTCTTCATAGGCGTAAAAACGGGGTTTCACTGTATTATCTTTATCGTGGATGTAGTTAAAAATTATCAAGCGAAAAATAAGATTTCAAATATACGCCTGTAACAAAACAAATATTATCTAATTTTAATTTAGATACTAAAAATAATTTGCACATTTATCTGAATTAAACTTAGGATCATAAAAGTTAAATAAACAAATAGCGGTCATTTTTTTAAAGATGGTGCACGTGGTGAGACGAGACGAGACATGTTAAAAGAGGACGACTACAAAACAAACCGTGGATATTGGTAAAAAAGATGAATACTGGTGTTGTTTATTATGCTAGAAGGGGACAGCAACAAAACAATGAGTTTTCCTTGATATTTTTATTACGACGGTCGCTTAGCACACGGTGTGACCGAGACGGAATATGTTAGAAACGAATGGCACCATAATAAACTCTGTCTTAGTGGAATATTATTTTATAAATGAACTGTCAAAGAAATTAATAAATTAAAAATAAGCAAGATTTTTTTTATATTACCTTGGGCCGTGGGGGTCACCGGTGACGGACGCGCTACATAACGTTCTATCGAAATATTAAAAAAAATATATAGCTATTATTTTTAAAGCCGATAATTGAATTTGTTTAATGGCTTAGGTGTTACTTTATCAAAATTGTTTTAAAATACTCTCCAAAAAACAACGATAAATGCAGAAAAATGATGCCATGGTTGTGTTTTGATCCACATTAGAGACAAGACTAATCTCTATCCATCTATTTGATGCTCGGAAATTTCTAATTCATTTTTTTAAAGCTTTTTAACTAATGGTAGATCCATCAATAGATATATTGACAGCCCAAACGTTATAATACCAGTTGAAAAGAATATTCTTAAACTCGCAGAAACTGGACACCTGTATTATTATACCGGTCTTTTGTTACGTCTCTTTTTTCGAGTCTCATGCTATTTTCTTCCGGATTTCTTGCAACATTCAAGTTAAAATAATTCACGATGCAAAATCTAAGTAAAAAAAAAACCTAAATGCGAACCAGAACTGAGCAGAAACCCGAAAAAAACGTGATTTTAATTTGTTAATTGAGCCGGAATAAAAACTAGAAAGAAAAAAATAACAGTTCTCTAAATAAACCTTAAAAAACGATAGATCCAGGAACGTTAAATGTAGCATTATTTAATATTAGTATTGTAGATGTTAGGCCAGGACTATAAAAAAGAAAACGATCAATGCGGGAACACAATGAGTCATGATATTTCACTATGTAGCAAATTTCCAATGATTTTATATATTTTTTAATTATAAACTTTTAGCTAAGAAAATATATTAGCTGAAAAATTATATGGGAAGAGAAATTCTATTTCTTTTAAAAAGTAACCTGAAATTGTTATTAACATAGTGTTTCCCATGAGAGTTTATAGAGAAATTTATAGAATGTCCGTAGAAAAAAATATAAAGCAAACCGGTGAGCAAGGTAATGACATTCTTTTAACCCAAAAAAAATATTTTAACGAGCACCATACAAATATTACTCTACAAAATAATTTCCATTATTCTCTATAATCTTTCTCTAAGGCTCAAATAATTTTTCGATTCTTCTCTTGTAAAATTACATTAATGAGGTTTTTTTTATCAAAAAATTAATCCAAATTTCCTTTAATCTTCTAATTGGACACAATAAACTAGTCCAGGTTTTATTAATTTATAATGAATTAGGCTTAAAATATCTCAACAAACACAAAGAAATGCCCTTTTCAAGGTTAATGATTTTCGAGGAATTGAAACTGATACTTGTTTTGAAGAAAGCCCACTTTTCATCACCACGAACAATCATTTTCAGAAACGGATTTTTATTTGATTTTGTGAAAAATACATATTTTTATATTAAGCGATCCGTCATGGCGGCTCGAAACCAACGTCTCTAGCCGATGGGGTCTACTTTGTATGAAATAAATGTATGAAAATAGACCCCAAGCATTTTAAGTCTTATCAATAAATAGTTATACATGAAAAATCCTAAATATCGATCAAATTTTAAATTTTTCTACAAATTAATGCGACGCACAAGTAACGTGCGCACAGAGAGACGGCCCGCCGCGACTGAGCCGCACGCGACGCAGAGTTCGCCTCCCACTCTGACACGTGAATGGGTTTCGCTCGCATTTGCGCGATGTTTATTCTCGCTTGCACCCGGTACGGACCGAATAAAAACGCATATTGTTGTTTTTTTCTATTTTTATCGCATTTTTTGATTAAAAATATAATCGTTCTTTGACTTCCTAAAAGTATTAGTTGCCTATTCTTGTTCTAGAGAGGGAATCATCAATATGTTTCTACCTCTCATTGTAAATCTTGAGTCGGAATTTGTTTTTGAGTTTACCAAGAGAATTTAATTATTTGTAAATTCTAAATATTGACGATATATATTGAAGAGCCCTTCGTCCATATTTCACATGACCTCTGGCAGCCACAGGCCCGCATCGGCAAATATTTGACGACGGACCCTTCCACATAACACGGCAGTGCTATCGCTCACCGTGTAGTCACCGTGTCAGATACATATATGGGTACTCAGTACACGACTATGGTAATATTTTTCGATGACTGCGACCGTGCATCTTGGCGACAAGTGCCGCTCGTGTTGCCACTGTGCAGAATTAACCATCATCACACCACTCGCGGCCAGTCAAATCCGCAATAAATCTTCCGTTTAAGGCCATAACCGGATAACCGGACAACAATGGCCGGGATTGACTCACGCTGCCATACAAATATGTACGCTCGTGTCTCATTTCTTGTTCGAGTGGCCATTAAAATCGTCTGCAAAAAGCCGAGAAGGCCACAAAATGTTAGCAGTGCCGAATGCAACTCCGACAATTGAAACGTCTCTCGTTATTGATCATTTTTTGAAGTGGATCCATGATTGTGTGGTATTATTTCGACATCCTTGTTTGACAATGGATGCACTTGTCGAATGAGTGTCTTGTTAATTTGAAGAAATAATTGTGTTTGCACAACAATAACACTGTGAAGGTGCAGTGGACGCCTTGAAATTATGCAGAATTGCGATTTCCGTGTTAAAAAATATCATCGGATAATTATGGCGATGAATCGTTATTATGCAAGTCTCAATTGTACACTTTATAACCTAATTAGGATCCATTCAAAACTCATGGGCAAATTATTTCCTATTTTTTTCCACTGCGGATCGTTCAATACAGTTAATCAACATTTTCAGCAAACAAAATTAATCAATTTCCTTGTTAATAATACTTTATTATCGAAAATGCTCATAACTAAAATCAACAGAATAGTTTGCATCATTTTCTAACACTTTTTGTCAGCGTAAAGGCAGTTGTTCGATTCCATTTTAAAAAAAGTCCTTCGATTTTTCATTGAAAAACTTATTTAAGTCGCTGTAACTGTAATTCATAGTAAAAATACCACCACATCCAAACAAGGACCTTCTTTATTGTTAAGAATGGTCGAGGGATCGGAACAGGTACTTCTCCGGAAGAAAGCCATTGTTTTTTTCGTACATGATTATTGTATAGCACCCACTTCTCATCTCTAGTTACAATTCACCGCAAAAACGGATCGGCTTCATACCGAGACAAAAGAGACGCGCAGATGGTACGCCGTTGATCAAGCGTAGTCTCCGTCAATTCATGAGGAACCCAAATTCCTTGCCTGTACAATTTTCCTATGCGACGAAGTATAATATATGTCTCTATTGTTTGACGAGGATCTGAATCCACCATCGTTTGCGTATCTCAACACAAAATAATTGTGAATAAGTTCATCGAAGAAATTTTGATTACTTTGCGGTCCCCCTGATACATTGCCATAACAAAATTAACACGTGCGCGTGAACAAACTAAACAAAGAACAAGGTCATTCAAAATATGCTAATAAAAAATGTTTAGTTAATTAAAAAAAACCTAACCCTAAATTTTGTATGGGTGCCTAGTCTTCTATAGGGCGGATTACTATAGTATGTTCCCTATCTTGATAATAAACTGTATTAATTTGTTTAATTAATCATGTTTTTATTTATTATTAAGCTAATGATAATTTTATTCTAATTTATCTGAAATAAAATAATAAAATTTTGATAATCAAGGGCTTTTACAAAAACAACAATGGCGGCCATTGTTATATGAAATCAGTACACATATAGTGCATTGTGTGACCGAGACGGAACATGTTGGAAGAGGACGACAACAAAACAAACCGCTGCACATTGGGCATAGCCATGAATTTTTCTGTCAAAAATCTATAACTTCTTTTCTATTCGAGCTAAAATTATGATATTTAAATTTAATATAGGTTAAGATATATTCTTTGATATAATATTAAAATTTATAAATATATTTCTAAATAATGTTTAAAAAAAATATTTCAAAATAAAACTATGAAAATTTTACAATTTCGACATGTTTAATTTAGTTTAATTGCTTAAAAAGTGCATTAAAGTGGCAAGATTTTTATTTATTAGCGTTAATAATGAACATATTTTCTCTATATTGCCAAAATTACTTTTACTCGCACGAACCGTGCTTATATTTAAAATCCAGCCATAGTCAACATTTTGAACAATCAATTATATTCACAGTTTAAGTTTTATTCAAAAATGGAACATATATAAACTTAATTACTAACTATTGAGATTTTAATGAAAAAATGATAATATATGATTTAATATGGTGTATATAACTTTATTATGCAAATAAAAAACTGTAAAGATATACTCGATTTTATTCCGCCCACTGTGCGCCGATAATTTTGATAAAAAAATCAATAGTGGTTTTATTAAATGTGTAAGAAGGGGACGACAACAAAACAATGGACAGTCATTTTTATTTGTATTAACACGGTAGCCTAGCGCATGGTGTGACTGAGACGGAATATCGTAGAAGAGAACATCATAACAAATGCTGCCTTAACCTAGCCGTGCCTATTGGAGACCCCAATTTTTCTTGAATAACTCTTTTAACATACATCTTACACGTCACAAACTTTTTGTATTTGTCTATGAATCGTCCTTTAACAATCCCATTGTAAGCAATAATTAAAAAAATAATAAAAAGCTTTATGAATTAAATATTAAAAGATGATCACCATATGTTATATTTAGTCGTTAAAGGGTTGAATCTGTATCGCCACGGATCCAGGACAATAATCCGAGATTATATCGATACTATATTCTATATAAGTCGATTACATTCTATATATATTTTTTTTACCCCAAGATTTTCCTTCTACAGATCGATTACAATGTAAAAGTATCGAGAAACCGATACCGCGATGATTTTGATACTCACAGATCGGATCGTATTGTATAGAAATTTTTGACGTGTTAATCTCAGATCGGAACCATTGAGATATCAACGTCGACCCTCACACAATTTAATGGTAATTACAACTAAAAATAAACAGTATTATCGATAATTGAGTTGATTATCTGTGATAAATCGTACAGAGGTCATAGGATTCATATTTGTGCGAATAAAAATGTTTTCGGCAAAATTAAGTAATTACTAGATTCATTAATTATGTATTTTTTTTTAAGAATTGATTTATGATAGTATATTGACCATGGGTCATCGACCTTGTCCAGTGCATTTGCAGCAGACCTTCCTGCACCATCTTCACAGTTTGCTTGAGAAGATAATAGTTCAGAGAGGAGCGTGAGCAAATATTGCAATAGTCATGGTGGCAAACACCATACGAAAGTGTTTCACGGTGTGTAGCCATGGTAGAACAGCCTCTGGCCATCACCTCAGCGGGTTATAAAATCTATAAAGTATTACTCCATCATTTTTATATAATGCGTATTTATTCTGCAGACGGTGTTAATGAATCGATTAAATTCACAGATGTAGAGAAATTGTTCAAATATCGCGTCTGCTGGATGACCTTCTTCCAGCATCCGAAGGCTCTTCGTCATAAAAACATCGTTAATTATAAATTGACCGTACACGAGTTTTTATCAATTACCTAGTCAAAATATTGGTTTAGAATCGAAAATGCGACGGTCACGAGCCGACTTTTGATAATTTACGCACGAATTTTTCGCACAGCCGAATTTAATTAATCGATTATTTTTTTAATTTTCTTCAATTATACCACAGGAAGCACCCCGTGGCTCTGAACAATGGAGCTTCGATGCCGAGAGCTCCATTACATGGTGGTGTAAATGAAAATCGCGATCGTCTATTGTGCGGATTGTGTGCAAAAATAAAAGCGAATGTGAATTAATCTCGTTTGGTATTTGAATGAAAAAAAAATCTAAATTAAATTAATATAATGAAGGTGTACGATTTTTTTTTCGTATGAAAAAATATTCAGAAACGATTTCAGCAATGACATCTGTTAATCATACTGAAATATAATACTTAAACTTTAAATTTTAATTGATTTTTACATTTTTTTAAAAAACACCAGATGATACAAAATTATATACCTTTAAAAATAAATGATACGTCACTAATTCACTACCTATTGCAATCAGCTGCATTCTAAGTTTATTAAAACTATACTAGAAAAAGCTCCAAAAAAAGCTAAAATATAATTAGTTAATAGTATTTTCAAAAAACATTGATTTTTAAAATTCTAGAATTAAATCTTTATCAAATTTACACAGTAATATTAATAATATTGTATTTTTTAATTCATGAGTTTCATTTTAATTCATTTTAGTCACAAAAAGTCTTTTAAAATCTAATTTATCAAATTTTAAGATACATATTTGATCGTCTTAAAGTTTAAAATTTTAGAAAATCAAGAAAAAAAGCTCCGATTAACTAATCAATCTCAATTTTTTATTTTAAAAATCATATCTTTATCAAATTGACACAATCAATAACATTTTCATGAAATTATAATAACTCCAAATTAGCTTCGAATAAAAATAAAAAAAAAATTAAAAGATTTAAAGCTCTGATGAATTAAGAAATTAATAAATTGTATTAATTCAACTTTGAAATAAACTCTTAATCTAGTTATTTAGTGAAAAACTTATATGTTTTACTAGTCTGAAATTAACAAAAAAAAATTCAAGCTCAATTAATCAAATTATATTTTTAAGACGTATTGATTTTTTTAAATCTAGAATCGAAATTTTATTAAATTAATATAGTTGTGATCAAAATAAAAATTTAACTCGTAAAAACCACGACATGGTTTTACACAATTATTACTAAAATTGACTAAAACTTCTATTAGTCTCAAATTTGCCAAAAAGAAAAATTAAAATCAAGAAAAAAGCTCCAAGTTATAAAATTAAATTAATTTATTATATTTTCCAAAAACGTTGATTTTTTTCTTATTCTAGATATTATTATAAATATTATATTAAATTAATAAGAGCCACAAAATAGCATCGAATGAAAATAAAAAATCAAGCTAAAAGCTCTAATAAAATAAGGAAAATTAATAAGTTTAACTTAAAATTTTAGTAATTTTATTAAACCAATTTCGAAATCATCTTTTAGTCTAATTATTACTAAATTGGCAGCAACTTATAACTTTAATTGGTCTTAAATTTGCAAATAATATTTTAAAATCTAGAAAAAGGCTTAATTAACCCTATTATCAAAAAAAACGTTGATTTTTATCATAATTACACTGTATTGGTCGTAAACATTTTTTTTAAATTCATAATGACAACAAAATGGGTTCAAATGATAATAAAAAAATAAGATAAAAAGCTCTAATTACTAAAGAAATTATAAAAAAAATTGCAGCTTTGAAATCATGCATTGGTCTAAAATAATTAATAACAAGTTCAAAGTCAGGAAAAATAATCCTTAATTTTTTTTTAATAAAATGTCTAAATCAGTGTTGTCCAACATAAATCATTAGTGGGCCGCATAAAAAACAAAAAGTATCAAAAACAATTTATTAATTAATATGAATTCAACCTACCCCCCTCCCCTCCATAATTAAACCCACCCTTTATGATTTTCGAATTTAGAGCTAAATGATATACAGTTATTTTAAGTCATTATTTGTTTTTAAATTATTATTTTGTGTTTCGTTCATATATAAGCATTTCTTTATTCAGTTTTTGCAAAGTTCATTTCACCTTTTGCAAGTCTATTTCCACCTTTAAAAGTCTATTTCACCCTTTTGCAAATGAAATTAATCTTTTTGCAAATGAAATTAGCCCTTTTTTCAAATGAACATTAATATTTGTAGAAGGATGAAAACTCTAATAGGGCCGCAAACAAAACGTACTGGGCCGCATGCGGCCCGTGGGCCGCGTGTTGCACATCAC
This sequence comes from Philopotamus ludificatus, assembly GCA_022495035.1. NCBI lineage: Eukaryota > Metazoa > Arthropoda > Insecta > Trichoptera > Philopotamidae > Philopotamus > Philopotamus ludificatus. The sequence continues at coordinate 16,812 of JAGXCT010034301.1, forward strand.
TGGTCTAAATCGTTAGACATTTCAATATTATCGACAAGAAAAAAATCGACAAAAATCAATAAATATAGATAATTATTAACACATAATCTCATTTTCATAAACGGAACTATCATCATGTTTTCCATCATTTTAATCAAAAATAAATACGATTTGATATAAAATGAATTATATCCAGATATACCTTCAAAAATTCTATCAATGAAAAGAAAATGATTTTCCAATTAATGTATTTATAACGAAATATTTTATCGTATAGCTCAGTGTTTTTTTAGTGCATTCTTACTGTCGCATATATCAATATAGGTCCTAGGACAACATCTCCTCTGTTCTAAATCACAGACCAAACAAGCCAGCCCGAGGTCCGCAAACACTGCTAATAATAATAATGGGAGACACACGTTCCCAGGGGGCGATGGCCCTAGAACGCCGGTACCTGCCTGAGATATGTGAATTAAGGTAACGTCATGACATTGACTTCTTGTCGCCTTCCACAATCGGGGCCCAAACGTGTAAATCGTGACTGCCGATTCGTGAAATGATTATACCAGAGAGTGCATCAAGGCAAAAACTAATGCACTTTGTCATGGGGGCCCTCGCTGCCGCTGGACGTTACGCAGAACCTTCCCGGGACCTAATTAGCTCTGGCTCAATAATTCAGGAACGTCCTTATTTCACAGTCTTAGCATATGAGAAAAAGCAGTTTATTATCATATTTTAATAGCGCTGAGGCTGGAAATGCCTCGTTGGGTGCATTAAAAAGGCACTGAAGTCAGAAATATATATTTTTCGTCAGTTTCTATATCTAAATCTTATCAATGTGGTATCTCATTTTGTATAATTGAGGGTGGCGTGACGTTCGTGTCAGTTGCACGTAAGTGAAATTAACGCCACACAAACTAACCGCATTGTATAAAATAATTACAGATGTTAAAATTGCTAAATGTCTAATTAGTTCTGAGGAATATACTGAACATACCTTATTTCAGGGATTCTCAACGCGGTACCCGAAAACATATATATTAATTTAACACGAAATCACCATTAAAAACTCTGTTTATATTTTACAAATGATCTCCGTCTATTATATATTACAGTCATTCCCTCTATAACGAATAAATACGTTTCACTAGTCGAGGCACCTATAGGCCATCATATGAAAAACGGGTTTTTTAATTTTATTTTGTAAAATGAACGAAATCGATAATTTTTCCATTCGCATAGTTTTAATGACCTTATTCAGTGTCAATGTCAACCAATTGGCATTGGTCTTCTTTTTATTTTACCCTACAAAGTATATAGAGAGATGCAATATGCATATTTATGTATAATATTACACAGAGGCGTTTCGGCTCGCCTTTATGGGCAACCAGGGAACTGCCCCACAACATTTCTTCTAAAAAATGATAATTAGTTCGGTTCGGTTGTATTTGAACTATCATTCGTCAGATCACGTGGTCGCTAGCTTTGACGAGAACGAGTGTTGTTGTTTGGAGGTAAAGAGAAAAGTTCCGTATTGCCGTAAACAGAAGGTTTGCTTTTTGTTTGCTGCGTGAGTCTGTTCGGGGCAGGTTTCTGTATGCCCTGGACACGTGATCACTAGCCTCAGTTTAGCTGTTGTTACGATGCGAACGTTGTTTGTCAGTCAGGGGAGGTAATGAGAAAAGTTACATTACTTCTTTTTAAAATAACTTTTTGAGCATGCGAAGAATGGCAAAGTAAAAGCCATACGCAATCATCATCATCATTGATATAACTGAAAAATGCAGAAAGGAAAAACAGATATTTAGATGAACTGATAAGTTCTGCAAAAACGTTAAAATAACAATATATATTTTGGATGTCACATTCAGATAAAAACTCTCTTGCAAACTTTCCATTAATGAAAAAAATACAGGATTTATGGTTTAAATCTAATAACATTTGTTGACTGCCTTCTAGTACCATTTCAAAATATATTACATAAATGGATACTGCAGAAAGAGATAAATCAGTAGTGAAACTGGTTTAAGCAGAAGTAGATACAAAAATGGATTTTGAAACTTTAAAATTATATTATATTCAAATCTCATACAACGGAAGAAACATTTTAGAACATAGTTGATAGAAAAAACTGAGAATTATAAATATAATAATGCTTAAGTTCCATCAACACTTTATGAGCCACAAGGTTTTACATCAAACCTAGCCAGGAGGCAGCATGGTTTCATATAAAGATAATCCAAACATGCACGTGTATCCATCTGTGGTCAAATAGTAGAATTACATTGTGCATCGTATCAGAAAAAAAATGCCAAGTGGGGGTATGGCTCTCACGCCAAAAGGCGTGAACGGTTCATTAACGCTTGGCTACAAAATCACGTCAAAAGGCGTGAACGGCTCATAAAGTGTTAACTTATGTGATTTACTAAAAAAACAGATATTGTCGTATCGCCTGATCTGTTTTTATTCTATCCTATTTTTCTATTAAGTAAAAAATCGACAAGCAAGAAAGCTGTTCGACTGCCAACAATAAAGTGTGCATTAAATATGTCAAATTGTGATAAATTAAATTATGCAATCTAGTAGAATTAATAAAATCTGCATATTTTTTTTATCAAACCTTGAATACAATCGGCGCCATAAAATTTCGCGAGGTCGTGTAACAGAGATTTATTGTTTATTTGGTATCTCGTGTCTCAAATTTTAATTATTTTTTGCTCTTTTGTATTGGTCTATTATTCCTCTATAAGTCTGTTCTTTTTTTTAATTCATAACACATGAGAATGGCCTCTAAAAAGATGTACTAACAATTGATTAATGAGTTCGTACAAAATGTTATTAGTCGACAATAGGACGAAAATAATTCATCTGTTTTATCACAAGTATTTTTTTTATTTTGTATTACAGTCAGTCCTCGACTTACGCGATTTTTAAAACCGCGAATATTACAAAAGCAGTGAATAATGATAATGCATGCTACACTTTCATTTATGTAGAAAAGAAAAGGGCTAAAAGAAGTCCATAAATATATCTAAATTAGATAATTTTGCATTCTCGGTCAATCTCTTATAATTTTTTTCTATTTATTTAAAGAAGAGAAAACAATGTATGACATAGGAGTCTCTAGCTTCCTATCCTACCCTAGGGGTCATATTCAAGACCTTTATTATTTATCTTATTTATAAATGATATACATCGGGTCCTTAATTCTAAATTCTAACTTTTTGCAGACGATTTAAAAATATTTCATTCCGTTACTTTAATGGAAGATTTCCTTCCATAAAAATAGCCTTCCATTAAGTGTTGGAAAATGTCGAACTATAACATTTTCTAGTTTAAAGGAACCCTTCAACCTTTTTGTAAATGTAAATAAATTTCAAAAATCATCCAATGAGATTTAGGCATAAATCACTTTTTATCGGCTTAGTTTTGACCTATTTTTCAGACTAAATTAAAACAATTGTCAGACTAAATTAAAATTGCCATTCGGCGTCGATCTCTATTCAAAAATTCAAATATTACCAACGTTACGAAAAATCTCTTCCCACGTTCGTTAAATTGAGGCTCCAAGGTGAAAACCTTTATTAACACTCAGAGACCCGGTCCCGCGTTAGTGCGGAAATTTTCGTAAGCGGTAAACACCCGCTCCCGCACTAACGCGGGTTCACACGAAATGTTATCTAATGCGCTACAAAAGGCTTTCTTTTAAAGTTTTACGACTCGACACAGTTTCATTCATTGCTCTGCATGCCCTTTGTAAAATATATGGCATATGTATTTATTTATGGTTAAAAACTGTCCTTGAAATAATAGATTAATTGGATGGAAAACTTTCTAGTACTTACACATCGACTGTAACGAATTTAATCTGTTGTTTATCCATTCAACAAAATAACTTTTTTGGAATATTTATGTGGCACAACCCGTCACATCCTTTATTACAAAGCTACAATTACCTACATACTACATAAATATATCTATTGGTTTTTTATCGTCTAAAATACAATAAATCATCATTTTCACAGCTCGAAAATTGTATTTCTTATCTAAATATTCTAATAATCTAATATAAGTATACTATACGTATACTACTTCTTTTTTGATCAAATTATCTCCAAATGGAAAAAAAGTTATTAAGCATTTTTTACATAGCCGCACAAAATCGCAAGATCGATAAAAAGATGCGGGTTTAGGTGTAAATTTCGCCTGAAAATAGCGAGTGTTTGAGTGTTAACCTAGCCGTGTCGATGGGGTTTATTTGTCTAGTGATCTTTTGATTTTTCTCGAATAACTCTTTTAATATATATACTAAAGTCTCAAACTTTTTGTATCTGTCTAAAAAGGTATAGATATTATAAATAATCATAGATGAAGATTTAAAATACTTGGGGTCTATTTTTTATTATAAATTGACCCCCTTCGAACGACGCGGTTGTTTTCGAGCCGCCGTGACGGATCGGTTAATGGAGATCGGGAATTATCGACCAAGGCGTCACAATGAGATATTACTGTAGACGGAGCTATGGAAACAATAAGAGCATTGATATAATGTTAAATAAACTGAAGAAATTTCCCAAGATAAGTCAAATTATTACGATTAATTTAGGATAATTTAAAAACAGCACTCCAAGAAAAGAGGCCGGCGATGTTCAATAGGAAGGACATCATCCTGCTTCATGATAATGCTTAGTCACATTCTGCTTTGGGGACTCGTCAGAAACTTGCAGAGCTAGTCTGGGAAATTTTGTCGCATCCTCCATACTCCCCGGACCTAGCACCCTTCGATTATCACTTGTTTCTGTCCTTGCAATTTTTTTTGCAGGGCAAAAAATTAAAAAACGATGAAGATATCAGACAAGCACTGGTTCAATTTTTCGCCTCTAGGGATAAGACATTTTTTTAAAATGAGATATACAAATTGCCATCGCGCTGGCAAGAAGTCATAAATAATGATTAAGTTTATTGAAGGTACGTAAGCAAAAATATCACTTCTAACATTAGAACAATCTTGGAATTGAAATCGGTGATATACGACGGCAACATTTTCGTAAATGTTACGCGAACTGATCGTAAATCACCCGACGCCTTCTCAAATTATGATTTTTTTTTCTACAAGAAATCCGACATAATTATGCGTTTCGATTTCACGGCTGAGATGCCGCGACGTTATTTTTCGATCAAATTTATTGTCCACGTCTCGAAGAAGTCGTTTGGTGCGGCCGGCGCCCTATCTAGATGCGCTCGCGCAGGCCACATTATTCGAAGAAAATAAAGTTGGCCGCCGATGGACGATACCGGGTGCTGCGGCCCTCCCCCCCGCCGCTTCGTACCCCACCTCTTCGCTCCCTTTGATCCGCTATCAGATTTACAACCGGCGGCTTGTTCGACATGCGAAAATGAGGATTGGCTACCGAGAATTCAATGCGGAGCGAAGCTGTCGCGATAACCGACAGGAACGTCCGGTTTGCATGTTCTATTGGAGTAAGAGCCATTTGAAGAACGTGCCGTTCAAAATGTGAAAGCTTATCATTATTTATAATACAGATGGCCCAAAAGTCACAACACCATTTAACGTGTTAAAATAATCGAATTCTATTTAGAAAACAAACGATCAATTGTGCTAACGCTAAGAGCCTACACTCGTCATTTTGAAGTCAGAAAACCTCCACATAAACAAACTATACAGATAGTCCTCGACTTACGACGGTTCTACTTACGACCATTCGCACTTACGACCAAAAAAATAGATTTTTTTTTTTAAATTGTGACATATATGCCTTTTGTCAACCTTGATTCATCGTGAATAAATCGTACCTATAATGACTGGGTAAAACGAGATGTGACAAAAAAAAGAGAAGTGCAATAGATTTAGAAATAAAACTTAAAATAATTAAACAATATGAGAGTGGTAAAAGAGTGAAGGACATAGCTCGCGATCTACACTTATCACATTCAACGACCTCTACAATTTTGAAGAATAAACTAAGTATCAGTGAAGCTGTTAAAGGAGCAATATCCATAAAATCTACAATAATAACAAAAAAAACCTGGACCCATTTACGAAATGGAAAAACTATTGGTGATTTGGATGAAAGATTTGATAAAAAAACGAATCCCCTTTAGCCTTGTGACCATAAAGACAAAGGCGCTGAGCCTTTTTGAAAACCTAAAATTAAAGGAGCGAACTGGGAAACATTTACTGCCAGTAATGGTTGTTTTGCGAGATTCAAAAAACGGGCGAATTATCAAAATGTGAAAATAAGGGAAACAGCCGATTACAAGGCTGCTGAAGATTTTATCGAAATATTTGACACATTGATTAGAAAAGAAGAATACGTCAAGGAACACCTTTTAATGTTGACGAAACCGCGCTTTCCATTAAAAGAAAATGCCTCCAGCGTACCCACATTAATACAAGAAAAAGTATTGTAGCTTCAAGGCATTTAAGAATCGTTTCATTCTTTTATTAGGTGGCAATATTGCTGGATATAAATTAAAACCATTAATGATTTATCACTTGGGCGAGGAGCCCTCAGTGCTGAATCAATATCGATATGTTACCACTATATTACCGCTCAAAACAAAAAAAAGGCGGACACAATTTATTTTCCTTGAAGACTGGTTTATGAATTTATTTATTCCAGAAGTAAAAAAATATTGTAATCAGAATCTATTCAATATACTCTCTTTAATACTAGACAATGCACCAGGACATCCACTGCATATCGGAAATCGTACATCCTAATGTTAAACGCATTTACTCCCCTAATACCACCTTTCGAAAGTACTTTGCAACCTAATGGACCAGGAGCCATTGCCACATTTAAAGCCTATTATTTAAAAAACTACATTTGCCCTGTTAACAGTAGCGCTTTGACGAGGTAAAAACGGTTAAAGAGTTTTGGAAGAATTATATTAATAATATTCATCAAGCAGATAAAAATATTGGAAGGGAATGGCAAGAGGTCACATCTTCGTGCATGTATGGAATATGGAAGAAGCTTACTAAACTTTCTGAAAACATAACAGCCGCAATTTGAAAAAGAAAATGAAATTGAACACACTACAAATCTCATTGTAGAGCATTGCAAGAAACTTGATACTTGATAACTTGATTGATCGTGAAGACATAGACCAACTTATAGAAAATGATTTGGAAGATCGTCGAATGAAGAATTATTATGCATCGAAAATCAAAGGGTTGAAGAAGAGACTAAAAAAAAAAAGAAATGGTCTTGGAATCTCTAAAAAAAATTCTATTGAAAGAAATGGAAGCAGCGTTCCTTCAAAATGACCAAGTAATGCAAAAATTTGCAAAAATGGATTCGGATAACCAAAGATTTTTTAGTATAAACGGCCGTATTCAAGAAGATCTTGTTTGCTACAAAGAAATATACAGGGAGAAAAACAACAAACAACTCAACTAAAATTGGATATGTTTTTTAAAAAGACTACTACTGCTTCTTTTTCCACTACTGTTGATGAGCCAATGGATTGTTCTTATGCGTGATTGGCGACCTGGGTTGTTCTGTAATGCCAATCACGCATTGTCTTTAAAATAAAATAAATAAAATAAATAAGTACAGATGACGAAAGAATTTGTATGAAATTCGACTTACGACGAATTCGACCAAAGTCCAGGAACGTATCTCGGTCGTAAATCGAGGACAACCTGTACTTGGTTTATTCCGGCGGTTTCAAATTCAGGGGTCTGTGAGTGATTTACCACGTGCTGGGAGGCTACGTTCAGGGAGGTCACAGGACAACATTCAGCGTGTATTGAAGAAGAGCCTTTAAGGCGGTCAAGCAGTTGGAGATGTCCCGAACATCGCTCCAGAGGATTTAAAGGATGCTGCATGTCTATTCGCATAATATACAGCTAGTGCAAGAACTGAAGCTAACAGATTATCGGAATCGATTAGCGTATGCTGTCCAGATCCAAGAATTGGCAAGGCAAGCTGATTTCATTCACAATCTCATTATGGGCCACGAGGCCCACTTACACCTAAACGGATTTGTTAACAAACAAATTATGCGATTCTGGGGGATAGAAAATCCAAGAATAGTCCATCAACGTAGTCTGCATCCTGTAAAAGTAACAGTTTGGTGTGGTGTAACTGCAGGAAAGGAGTTCTGGACCTCACTTTGAAGATGAGGCAGAACACCATCATCATGAAAGGTATCGAGAAATGCTGGAGATTTTCTTGCGTCCTGCAGTCTTAGACACAACAGAGGTATGGTTGGCAGCAAGATGGTGCTACTGCCCATACAGCTCCCCTGACAACTAACCTTCTTAAGGCAAATTTTTGGGAGAAGGATAATTTCGCGAAATTCTGAAATTACTTGACCGCTACGCTTACCTGCCTTAACTGTTCCAGACTTCTTTCTGTAGAGGTATTTGAAAGATAAGGTATATCGTAACAATCCTCAAACCATTCAGCCATTGAAGACCAACATCCGTGAAGAAATTGAAGGAATATGCCAAGATACTTGGCGACAGGTGATGATTCACGCCTTAGAAAGAGCACTTCAATGTGAAGAGCAAAATTATGGAAAAATTAATATCAAGTGTGTTTTCAGTTTAAAAAAGAATTAAAGTAAATTATTAAGAAATGAAAAAGTTAATCCATTTTAAAATAGTTTTTGGGCCATCCTGTATTATTAATAATCGATTCTTCGCCGAAAATGTATTTTAATTAAATGTTATATCGATGAGGTCAATAGACTCACGCCTACCTATGTGAAGCTTAATGGTCTTCCTATTATAATTTACCATTCTCAATAATAATTATCATTAATTTGCAATTATAATGAAACGAAAGGAAAATTCTCGTTTTTAAAGCTTCCTTAAATGGTTTCATTGAAGTAATCGAAAGAATCTGACTTATCCTGAGAATTTTCTTCAGTTTATTTAGCATTATATCAATGCGAAGGCATTACTATTATATATACTAGTATTTTTTTTACTAAATGTACGATAAATATTGCAAAAAGATCTAAATTATGGTTCCACGTTTTTAGTTTTTAAACTATTAATATTTTAAATCGCGTTTTGAAATTAATATTCTATGGTCAAGGTGTATGTAAGCACTTTAAAAGGACGGTAATTAACGTATGTGATTATATAGTGCAGTGATGGCGAACCTATGACCTGCGGACCAGACACTGACCCACGAAGTCTTTATAAATGAACTCCGCATTTATTTTCCATGAGTTTTTAATCAATTTTTCAATATATTTTAAAAGAAATAAAGCTCTATTCGAATAAATAATTAAATCAAATTTTTTGAACCATCTTTGACATTTCCTGATGTTTAATGCGTCTACATAAATATTGCAAATATTTTTTGTTGCCTCTGTTGCGTTTTTTGGCATGAAACTGATACAGCATACAGCTGGGCAAATGTTACCCCGAAGGACACGTCTCGGTCAATATTAAAGGGACAAGTAAACAAAAAAAAAATCTACACAAAATGAAGATTGGAGACTTCTTACGGCACACAAAATATTCAAACACGTCTTTCGTAGTCAAAGGACTGAAAAAAACTAATCTGAAACTATGCCTTCCAAAAATGCGACATTATATTTGGATCCATCTAATATAACTTGTTCACACTTAAAGTACAGTTTCCTAACAGTAAAGTTTCAAATCCTTGTAGCTGAGGTTATAATTGAGTTTCAAGATGATTTTTTATATCGCAAATGAAAATGATTTTAGTCTGATGAGTATAGGGGATAAGTTAGCACTTTATGAGGATGTATATTAAATCATACATAAATTCTAACGTTATTATTTAATTTAATCGTATTATTTGTTGACAATAAACAAACATCTTCGGTAATTAAAATTCATGTTTTTAAAAGGTCCTGAAAATGCCGCTGATATTCCACTAACGAATTTTCCGAAATTGTTTCAGTATTGAAATATGTATGAGTTTGGTCAGTGACTATTTTTTTTTCTTCTCACGTTGTCATAAGTTATTTATTTTTCGTGACAAATGATTCCAAATAAGGAAGATTTTTCTGTTTCGACAGCAATGATTAACATGTGTTAACACAGTATTCTTTGCTGTCAAAAGACGGCTCTTTCAGCACCTAAATTCTATCCTGCTGACTTTACGGATGCGTTTTAAATGCACTCTGATTTTTGTCGATAATTATGCACAGTTTTACTGGGATCCGCTTCAAAAGTAAATTTTAGTACGTCGAAGTCCTGATCGTAAAAAATAGCATAAAATGTCTAAAATATTATAATGAAAAAATATATTGAAAAACTGTGGACTCCGTCGTTTCAGGACAATAACTGTGCCCAAAAAGCATTGTGCAAAATAATAGATTTCTTACCGAATAACCTAATAATAATATATTTGCCGCGAAATTGATAGGAATTTCTCAACGAATAATATTTAAAATTAATCAGTAGTTTGACACTAGGGATATATCCTCTTACATCTTTAGAATCTTTATCAAATCGTTGTCAAATAAATAAATAAATTTGTGATCCCTGCATTGATTTATTCAAACCATTAAATTTTCTAAATATTTCAACCAAATAATCAAATTTAAGTTCAAACACCCATTGAATCACTTTTGCACGAGATATATTTACAAACTTAAAAATAATACAAATGTTAGGTAAAATTACCTTTCATATTTAAACATAGCTTTGCAAACAGACTGACTCGTAGTTTTTATTCTTTTTTACCTTTTTTGACAGGTTTTATAAGATACAAGAATTCGGTTTTAATTTCTTAATTAAAAATAATTTACTATCCACCATCGAGCAGTGTGACTTATTCCATTATAGTAAATATTAAATAGATTGAATCTCTTCTTGCCTTCGTATTGTATTTGTGTTAAAAAGGTGATGTTTAAATTAACAAAAAAATATTAAACACGATATTTAAAGTTCAAATAAAATATATTCAATATTAACCTTCTCGTGATTCTGCAAATTTACTCATCTACACGTCATATGATGACAAGGTCAAGAGATCAATTGACATACAAATTATATGATTATTAACAATTCATTAAATTATTCAAGATTTTTTTCTAAATATCGTATATTAATTTAATACGAGATTTCATAAAGAAAATACGCTTTATTTTATTATTTTTGATTCAGCTAACATTAATCCCCTCTATTTTAGTAAAGCGTCAACTTTTCATGTGTTTTTTTATCTTGGAAAATAATAAAAATATAGAGAGCCGATTCTGGCGAATATGGGGACTAGTGTATTATATTAACCTTCTAGCTCAGCGGTCTCCAAACTTTTTTGACCGCGTACCCTAATTATATATATTGTGTGTGTGTCAAGTGTAATTCTTTTTCGGAAAATGAACAGAAAAAATGCATAAAATCAAGTTCTTTTATTTGTTTTAAATGAAACAATCTATGTACATGCAATTGATAAATTAGAATAAAAATTTGAAATTCTAATTTAATAGAAAGAATGGAAAAATCTGGCTTGTTCTAATTTATTTCCGTATTTGGTTTTAATTATTGTCATTGCAGAAAATACTATACATGGAACTAAATGGTAAGGTTGCTGTGCTTACTAAATCTGGATACTCGATTTTCAAACCCATTCGCCAATTATGAATAGCTTTTTGTTTAAATTGTTACAAACGGATTTATGACCCATTTATAATCCGTCTCTATATTAGGAAGATCTGCAAATCTATTAAAAAAATTCTGCCTCCAATATTTTTAAATGTGTAACTATATGTCCTTTAATTTGTTCTGCATTTACTTCATTTTCCAAAGCAAAATCATGTAATGATGGAAATATTTGTAAGGATCCTTTTTCTAAATTCTCCCTCCACATCACCATTTTGTTTTTAAATGCAGTTACTTTTTTAGCAATGTTAAGATGACACCTTTGCTTTGAAATAGTGAATTAAAGATGTACACTCTTTCAAAAATATCCGCAAAGTAACATGCTATCAAAAGCCATTGAATAGGCCGGAGAACTTTAAACTTTTATCATTGTCCAAAAGAAAAATTCGCCAACGTGACAACACCGTATAAAGTGTACTCTCTTTGTAACATAATTGAGGAACTGTCGTTTATGATCGGAAGTGATTGTGAACCTACCTCTTTCAGTAAGCTCTATTTTTTAATGTTGTGCTCGTGAGAGAACATAAAGACTTTTGAAGTGAAATGTAGCGTACCCTCTAGAATTTTGAAACCACTGCTCAAGCTGTCAAAAACTCATGAAACCTTTTTAATTGCCAACGATTAAATAAGCCTCCTATATTTTATTTATTTATTTTTCATAATGATAATGTGTGATTGGAATTACAGAATAACCGAGACCGCCAATCACGCATAAAAATATAAAAGGTACGTGAAAAAAATAACATATATAAAAATAAAGAAGAAAATAACAATAAAGAAATGAAAAGAATTATAAAATATCAACGAAACGGCGATATTTAACATCAAATATATCTACATAGTCGACCATTTTCATTTTTTTTTTCATTTTTGTTTATTAGAAACCTCAAGAATACATTAATGTAAAAACATAAACAAACACATATAAATAAATATATAAATAAACTGGCAGAACGGCACGGCGAAGGCGGAGCGAGCCTCGACCGAGACAGTATAGGCATTGTGGAGCAGAGGTTTTTCTTTTTTGAACGGCTCTTCCTACGGTAAGGCTAATTGCTCAGCCTATCTTTGGAGGAGCCATTATAGCAATAAAAAAAAAAATAATGATAGGACCGACACTTCTTTATCCTAAACTCACAACAAAAGAAAATAAGTGGATAAATGCAAATGAGGTATTCGCCCGACTCTGCCGCATGACCCAAAGGCCCTGAAAGTAGGGCTGCCAGCACCAGATCCTTAAAAGTTCATGGGCTGGGCGCCTGTCTGACCGCACAAAACAACCTGTTTCACGGAGTCAAACTCCGGGCACACCCATAGGATGTGTTCCGAAGTTTGATCGGCACACCCACAAAAGTTGCAGCGCGGATCATCCCTAAGTCCGAGCTCGCATAATTTTGAGTTGAACGCACCATGTCCCGTGATAAACTGCGATACATGGTGGTTTGGCCTAACTAACGTGACCTTAAGGGCTCCGGACATCAGTATTGAACAGATACCCGGGACACGCACTATCGGTTCTGCGACCAACGCCTTTGCCATATATGTTCCAGCCGGCTGGTAGATGGCTGCTCAGCAGACCAGTCCTGGGCGTGTCGTCCACAGGTGTAGATAAAGCATCACCAATAAGCGCCTCTAAACCCTCTTGTGTTGAGCCATATTGCAGCACGAACCTGAAGCTCTAAGTCAAAGCAGAACTCCGGCCAGGACGGCAAGAGCCGCCGTAGACGAGGTCCTATATGCTCTGGTGAGCATCAGGAGCGGTAGTCTCTGCCCTGAGAGGAGGCGTCGGCGAATTGTTGATGTGCTAGCTCTATGGGCCCAGAAGTTGGCGGCATAGGTGACGATGGGGACAAATATTGCTTTGTGGCAATTCTCATACCGGGAATTGATAATCCCAGTTGGCATCAGCTGTGACCCTCAGTTAGCGAGCTGATGGCGGTTTCGCCTTTTCCAGATTTGTCCAGTGCGGCAGAGCATTCTGCAAGATTGCGTCCAATTGGACCCCAAGGCAGCCTCAGAGCCGTTTTGATAGGAAGCTGTGGTCGCGAGTAAGCCCACGCACGGGGCCGCTTGAGCTGGCCTTTATATGACAATACCCGTGCCAATTTGTTGGGCACAAATTTGAGTCGGTTAGTTGAGTCCCAAGCACTAATGCTATGTAATATGTCGTTTGCACGGTATTTCCACCCATTCTCGAGTGTCCCCGCCAGCGAGCACGAGGATGTCGTCAGCGTAGCCGATCAGTTCGCAGTTAGGTGGTAGAGGTATTCGTAGCACCCCGTCAAAGAGTACATTCCACAAGATTGGACCGAGAACAGAGCCCTGAGGGCATCCCATAGTAATAGGAGATGAGACTATTTCATTCCCAGCATCCATCACAATTGCTCTGTCAGATAAGTAACTACTGATAATAGCATATAGATCCGAAGGCATTTTTTCTTTCTCCTTCAGCCTGCTGAGTATCGCCGGCCACCAGGCGCTGTCGAAGGCGCCCGAGATGTCCAGCATAATTGCAAGAACATATTTGCAGGTAGACGCGCATGTAAAGGTCCGAGCTGCTTGCAATGCATCCCTGGGCAGGCCTGAAGCCTAATTGGCATTCGGAGAGGGGCGCATTCTCTTAAAGGTATCTATTGCTCGAGACGTTTGGCCACCATCCTTTTAAGCAGCCTGCCCATAACAGGGAGCAACATGATCGGGCGGTATGCTTCAGGGTCGGTCAGGAGCTTGTCGCCGTCTTTAGGGATTACGATAAGTTTCCCCAATTTCCAATGCTTGGGGAAACAGCCTCCTTTAAGGCACCTATTAAACAGGTCTGTGACAGTTGGCCCAATCACTGGCCAGATGCCTTTTATAATACCGTATGTGAGGCAGTCGTATCCGGGTGCCTTCCTTGGTTTGAGGCTTTTAACGTGAGCCTCAAGCTCAGATAATGTGATGGCAGGGCTCGATGGAGTTGCCGGTAGGGTTTTGGCCAATCTTCGAAGTTCTCCGTCGTTGTTAGAGTCGTTCCGCCAGGAGTCCTGGGGAATTAGAGCGTTGATCAACGCATTTGCAGTGTCCACCATATTTAGAGTAAGGAGCCGTCTGGTCGACGGATCGAGCTCAGTGTACGCAGCCCCGGATCTCTTCTCCTTTATGAGCTGGCGCCATTCCATGGATCCTCGTTGCCAATGCGGGAGACAAACTCTCTCCAGCTGGCTTTCTTCGCTTTGATGACGGCCGCCTTGAAATAGTTGGAAGCCGCTCTCCAACGGCCCTCGAAGCAGAGTTGTTTCATTCGTTGGTCCGTTATTGCGGAGGGAGTGACGATACGCTTGCCTAGTTCTGCTGGCTTTTGATTTGAGATCCTGCAGCTTCGAATTCCACCAACTGTTGTCATTAGTGGCGGCAGCTCCGACACGGCCAAGTGCCAGATCCGCTGCTGCAACTAGAGTGTCATTATATTCCGAGGCGTACTTATGCTGGTCATGGAGGCCAGATTCCCGTTGAACATGATGATGCAGAAGGTCGTCTTCAAGCAGCTGAGCGAAATAGTCCCAGTCAGCCGGCTTCCCGGCTCTGAAGCTCCTAGGGAAAAGTGCCGGACATCTTGAGCCGCTCTGCCTGAGGCCGAAGGATTTGTAGTCAACCGTGATCAGGCGATGGTCGCAGATCACAGCATCTGTGTGGACCGTCCAGTTTGAGCAGTAGGCGGAAGGAATATTAACTGTGATCGTCAGGTCAATGTGGCTTTCTCCACAGTGGTTGAAGAAAGTGGCCGGACTATCATTCCTATTGAGAATTCGGAGGCGATTCTGTGCAATGAAGCACTCCAAAAGCTCTCCTTTGATGGATCTGCTCGTCAGGGGGGGTCCCCAACATGCTGACCTGGCGTTGAAATCGCCACCAATAATGGTTTTAGCGGTCGGCAGTGCAGACAGAATTCTATCGAGGGCTGATAAGTATGGTTCGATGCGGTCTGACCACTGGCAGTACACACTGACAAGGTAAAGATCCAGACCCGGTCCGGAGATTTGGACCACCGCAATGTGTTCACTGGACAAGTTCTCCAGGAACATAGCACGCAGCGAGCAGTTCAGCAAGGCAATGGCGGCCATGGGGTTAGCTCCGAACTGGAAAGTCCTAACAGCAGAGCCGAGGCCTCTAGTGCGACCTCTCCACGCATATGGCTCCTGAATTAGTATGACGTCTAGTTTTTGTGAAACAGCAGCAATCGAGAGATCCGCCATACAAGCCCGGCTGCGACCAACATTTATTTGGCCTAGTTTAAACTCCATAGTCGATTCTTCCTAGTGCAATTTCTACCGCATATACAAAGCCTGGGCACGCGTCCGTGCCGGTCTTGTGATTACATGCCTTCTTAAGGCGTTTGCATGGAGCGCATACCGCAGGTGACTTAGGTGAAGGGCATTTGGTGGACTGATGTCCGGTAACCGCACAGTGCCGACAAGTGTCCTCCTTGTCGGGGCAGGATTGGGACATGTGCCCGTAGTTCTGGCACTTAAAGCACCTGATGACCTGAACGTGGTCTCTCACCTTCAATGCGGACCAATCAACATACGCCTTACCTTTCGAAGACAGCAGGTGCCGGGCCGATTTAGGGACTCTAAGGATCCGCGACGAGGTATCCCTATTACCGGCAGGGTAGGTAAATAAAACCTCGGCGCCCCGGTGCCACTCTTCGCGCGACAAAACATCTTTGAGATTTTGGCGATGCACCATTTCCAAAAGATCAGTGTTCTGTAGGCCCACTGGGACGTCAAAAAGCCGGATCCTGGGACTTCTAGGCGCCGGGATGGACGCCTTGAGGCCAGCAGCAGCGAGAGCCCCGTTTTGGGCCAAAGCCGCGGCCTCTTCGTGGGAGGCCGGAAATATGACCAGCCCTCCCCCTCTCGTAGAGCGGACACCATTCACACGGAGCCCACCGTCCCGTGAGGGCAGGATTGCTCTCTTGAGAATAGCCTTGGTGTCATCGGAAGATCCAGCGCCATCCGTCCGCTGGATGATGACGGCGGGCTTCAAGGGCCCCACTCTGGTCTTAGTGGGAATATTGGACTTCAGTGGTGGATTTCTGGCCGCCATTGAGGCGTAACTGGCCGGTGTCACCGACGGCCCGGGCGACGGATTAGATTTTGCGAGAGTGTTCCTCAACTCGCTTACCGTAGCAGTAAGCGAGGCGATTGTAGTCGCAGACTTCATCACCTTGGCCGCCGTCTCCAGCTCCTGGTAGGCCAGAGCAGCCGTCAGCTTTCTTCCGTCTCGCATATAAGGGCAAGAAAGCCGTGCACCCTGGTTAGCTGGCCTTTGCTGGGGCGAGAAATCTGCTTCGCCAGCGCCACGCGGATGCCCTCCACGTAGGTGCATGTGTCGTGAATGATCCCGTTCATTGATCTAAAGTCCGTGGACGAGGACGAGGCGGCACCAGGACTGTCCGGCGCGACAACATCGTCCGTCTCGGAGGCGGAGCTAATAGCGGGGCCTGTGTCTGCTATTTTCTCGACCGAGAAGTCTCTCGGGACGCCACCCTCAACATTACTCGGCGACGTCAACTTTTTGCCTCTGGACCGCATGTTCCATGAAGACATGGTAGTCGTGAAATAAATAATCACTTTCACATCAAGTTAATTAATTTGTTTGTTTATATTAATTAATAACACCGAGCACCACAATTAGCACAGTTATTAGGACAAATTATAAACAAGAGCAATTAGCGACTGGCACCGACCGCGGCCGGCACGAGAATGACATAGTCGACCAAGTGGCTGAGAAGAGTAATAGCTCTGGTTACCGGAGAGTTTCTGAGAGCACCTGTCCTCACATTTGGGGGAAGAAAAAGCACACGCGGACGAGGTCGATGGTAGTGAGGTGGCACCCATAAGGGCAACTCACACAGTACAAAGGGGTTATGTACTGCGCCAACCAACAGCTTGAAGAAGTGCTTTGCGAAGTAAAATGACCTTCTTTATTTGAGGGTTACATACCCCAGGCAGCCTTGTACCCATGTGCTGAGGTATAAACTTGGATAAAATCCAAACTCCCTCATGGAGAGAGTATATTAGTAGAGTCTTCGAATTTTTTTCTGTACTTTCTCTAATCTGAAAGAATTCAAGGCGTCATAAGCCTGATTCAAGCTATAGCACTCGTATGACTAAGGTGCTACGTATGTGATAAGAATTTCTCAAGACGAAGCCCAATATTCTTGATCTCATACACACGTCTGAAACATGTAAACTAAATTTTAACTTAGAATCAAACAAAATACCCAGATCTTTAACAGACGATTGCTTAGGAAGAGTTACGTCCCCAAGACTGTAATTAAAGATGATAGGCTCTTTTGATCTAGAAAATGTCATTGTTTGATACTTTCTAATACTTAACCCTTTCAATGCGCCGGGTCTAAACACGATTCTGCATCTGAGTGCGGCGCCGTTTCAGACCAAATTAGTTTTTTGGCGAGGTAAATTTGTATTCACCGTTTACCGCTATATTAGACCATTTGCCTAGGAGAGATTGCGCAAACATGTTGATTAGGATATGTCTTTCCATCTTAACTAAAAAAATAAACTCGATTCGCTTTATTTTCGCAATAATAAATCCAACAAAATATCAATTGCTCAAACAGAGATTAAGTGAGAAAAAAATGGAAATGCGAATCAAAATCAAAAATGCGAAATGCAATTTTCTTATACCATTACATCCATACACGTGTATGTGGAACATAATGTACGTGGAACAACCTAAACAACCCCTGAGCCGAGATACGTCACCGATACCACTATGAGATTGAATCGTTACTGTTCATATTTTAGCCATATGAATCTTCTATAAATTTCTTTGTGATATGTTACATTTATTGATAGCTGTGTTTTATTAGCTGATTTTTAAAATAAACACGAATCAAACAAAATACCCAGATCTTTAACAGACGATTGCTTAGGAAGAGTTACGTCCCCAAGACTGTAATTAAAGATGATGGGCTCTTTTGATCTAGAAAATGTCATTATTTGACACTTTCCAATACGTAATGGAAGACGATTTAGTATTGACCAATAGTACAAAGAATCAATGTCCAGCTCCAACGAGAGGGCATCTTCCACTGAAGTAACAGATTGAAATATTTTTAAATCGTCTGCGAAAAGTGAAAATTTACATTGAAAGACCTGATGAATATTATTTATAAATAAAATAAATAATAAAGGTCCTAATTTTGACCCCTGCGGAATACCGGAAGGTGTATGATAAGCATACGACGTTTGGGAGTCGTATGTCACATATTGTTTCCCCTCTGTAAAGTAACTCGAGAAGAAACGTACGAGATTATCCGATAACTCAAAACTATCTAGTTTCTAAATGAGTCTAGCATGATCGACTTTTTTTAAAGTCGTCATAGATAACATCAACTTAGTCCCCCTTATCCATTGACACAAAATTTGAAAAACCAAGAAGGCCTCTGACTGTTGAGCGTATGGCTATCAATGTCAAGATACGTCAGAGACCAGTGTACCAATAAGACCGCTACAAAAAATGATGACAGCTGTAAGCAAAATTGACTGATTTCGCATAAATAAATTAATCTCACGATGATTACTATTGAGGACGGTTACGATCATATTTTAGCGAGGCACTGAGGCCATATATGCCATCTGCATTGTTGAAGAATTCGTGTTTGTCGACTTGAGTAGGAAGTGAAGTGATACTCAAAAGACACACGATACGTTTCATGACTGTACTCGCTTCAGACAATGCTCATAACTTAGGACATAAAGTATGCTATATCATCTCTTAACATTTAACAACAATATTTATAATAATAAAAAAAACATACATAAATTTATTAACGCGCGCGTTATAAATGGGTTTAACCCTTAATTGATTACGGACCGAAATTATAAATTAAATTGTTCCGAAGCTTTTTTTACAAAAAAAAAAACAATTAAAAAAATACGTGTTCGATTTAAATTTTTGACAACGGGTTAAATTATAACCGCTCACCTTTATGGTAATCATATTAAATCAGAGATACTCAAATATTTTCGGTGGTAAATATTGGGTCTACCGAAAATTTTTTGCCGAAAAATTGAGCCAGTGGTTTTCTGATTTCTTCTTCGATTTTGATCTTTTTGCCCTGCAAAAAAATTTGCAAGGACAGAAACAAGTGATAATCGGAGGGTGCCAGATCCGGGGAGTATGGTGGATGCGACAGAATTTCCCAGGCTAGTTCTGCGAGTTTCTGACGAGTCCCCAAACCAGTATGTGGCCTAGCATTATCATGAAGCAGCATGATGTCCTTCCTCTTGCACATCGCCTGCCCTTTTTCTTGGAGTGCTGTTTTTAAATAATCCAATTGCTGACAGTACCTCTCCGAATTTAGCTTTTCGTTCGGTTTTAACAGCTCAAAATTTATTGGTCCTCGAATGTCCCACCATTTACACAACATTCTCTTATTCAGGCTCAACTTCGGCTTAGAGGTGGATGGGGCAGGTTTTCCGGATTCACAATAGGCTCTTCTCCTTACGATGTTTTCATATGTAATCAACTTTTCATCCCCAATAATCATCCGAACCAAGAAGGTTACTCACTTAACTCATGTGGACCCATCTCGAATATTTCCACACCAATTCTGGTTTCCGAATATGGTCCAGAATGGTTTGTTGAGCTGAATCAAGCCCTTCTGCAATTATATATATAACTAAAAAAATATTAATATTATTATTAATGTGTGAATATTTGAATATCGCTGGTATACCTGGGGTACGATACGCATTTGAGATAACTCAAATTGTATATGTTTACTAACAAGACCCCGGGAGATGAATTAGACCCCGCCCCGCCATTTCATTGAGGATTTTTTAATGTTAACCCCGCCACGCCCATGTTATAATAGCTCGAATCCACTAATAGATCTAGCCGACTGTTTTTAGTCCTTTTAAAGGAAACTGGTATGTATTAATGTATTATATTAAACTAATCCTTAGGCATCGTTAGAGCCGACTGGCTGCACAAATGCAGTTTTTAAAGTAGGCAGTGCATTCGGCTCGCCTTGGACCATATGGTACCTATGACCAAATATGGCAAATAATACAGCGAAAGCAAACTCGCTACTTTTTATCGTGTCTCTAATGCAATGACTGATTACTGAAAATGTTTATTGTGTGTGTGTACGTCATAAACTATGATAAATGATATGTATATATTTAAATTAGACATAAGATTTCTCTTTAGCAATTTTTTAGGGTTTAAATATGCATAAATTATTGCATAATAATACATTTTTTTATATTATTTTCAGTGATTCAATCATTTTAACGAAAAATCTAGAATCAATAAATTAATATTATGACTTAAAACAATATTATAGAATTAAAATTAATTTATACATTTAAATAAATATATAATACTTGCAAAGTGCATCAAAGAAATCAATATTTTTTTATTAAATAATAAATATTCAATAATATATAGACAATTCTTTATTAACCTAGTATTTCTGCATTAAGATCCGTTTTAAAATGATTTTAGAAACAGAAGAAATAATAGAAGCTTTCAAAAGCACATGTAAAAATAATTAAAAAACTATTACCGTTTTAGCCAGATGACATGGTACAGAATCGTCCTGGAAAATGCAGTCGTTTATATAAGATAGTAGTTGTTAACTTACTCCTGTTTTCATTTTTATATACTGAATGTCATAAACAAGTTCAATTTGCTTTTATCCGAGAAGATAACTTCTCTTCAATCGTCTTTAGTCCAGGTTCGGTAAATTTTTTGCACTTTGGAGTCTTTTGGCGCGCTTTTGTTTCTAGAGAAATGTTTTTTTGTCGGTGATCTTGCTATAAAATCAACTTCCTTGAACCGTCTCCATAAGGTTTCGACACTGACTTTAATTCCTCAACCTTCAATGAACTCTGTTCTTATGTCCACTACAGTTTTAAATCGATTGGTTGAGTAGAGCATTTTTAAAAGACGATCTTCTAAATCTGTCATCTTCCGCTTTGGTTCTCTTCTTTTTTTGCTCTCGACAGACATAGTTTTTTGGAATTTGTAGATTTACTAAACCCCACCAATGCTTCAATTTCACGAGAACTTTTATTAGATCAAAATATTCAGAACTACAATCAGTCCTTCTATAGCATTGAGATAGGGTTACATCACGCTATAGAAAAAAACGCTATAGAAAGTTAGGTACCCATACAAAATTTGGGGTTAGGTTATTTTAATTATATTTTGCGATTTGAAGCAAATCAAATATTTGAACCATTTTTATATTTTTAATGACCTTGCACGTTGTTAGTTGGATAACAATAGCTCGTGCTTATAGGCGCGAAGGGGTATTGACCTAGCATATTTCTTCCAGTTTTTTCATTCGCAACAGATGTGCCAAGGGAATAACGTCAGTATCACTTTGATTAATAACTCGAATATTTTCTTTATTTCGAAAACAACTTCTGTCTGCATTTCTTTTTAAATTTTATAATAAGGGGCTTGACATATTTCTAATTGTTTCTTTAATTCAACTAATCGCTCTGTTGAACGATCGTATCGTACAAAATATAACTCTTTAAGCAATTGTGGTCTTTTTTTTAATACTTCTAAACTTAAATTTTCATTGGATTCATGAAAATTAATTCCCAAGCTTTTTTCGCTTATATCATTAATAGTAACTTTTCTCCGCATTTTATACGTTCCAAAATTTGTGCTTTTTGTGCTAGCGAAATACGTTTCCTTTATAGTTTGTTTGTGGGTTCATTAAACAACATGGCTAAGAAATAAAAAAAACATAAATAATTTAATCTTTTTCTTACAGTTTGGAAAGATAAAAAAAAATCAATAAAATTTCAAAACCACAAATCAAAGAAATCGACGCTAACGGAAATAATTATTACAGAGGCCTTATTAATAATAAAAAAATGAATGATTGAAAATCCCCTTAACACATACCTACTTAATGTATATATTTACGAAAATTCTAATTTCACCTTGAAAATATTTCGTTGTGTAAAATGAACGCTATACAAAAAACCGCCGCAAACGCTATAGAAAAAATGCTATAAAAATATACGCTATATGAGGGTTGACTTTACTTATAAGGTAGTTAATTAAAACCGCACTTTAAATAACATAAAATCATAGCCCTGCCTGTTATCACGAGTTTTAGCTGAAAACTAATAAATCCATATTTTTTTCAATGTATTCAATGACTGCTACTGTCTATTTAGTTTTAATCAGTATACCTTAACTCTTTTTGCTAATGAGTTTTCTATCCAATGGTCAAGTATAATTAATAAATTAATTTATAACCTCAGATTTAAATTAACACGATTTATGAGCACGACCAATTGTTTATTCATTAATTTATTGAAAACTATGCGTCGTGACCTCGAAACTACAAGAAAATCACACATATTTTTATAACATTTGAATAGACAATTTCATCATTTTTTACGCTTCATTTACTGAAAAAATCCATGTAATATCTTGTTGTTTTAATCATAGTTGTATTATAATAGATTACATCATGCACTCATCCATTCTTAGCGCTTAACAACGGATCAAATCATCATCGATTATCGAGAAATGACTAAATGGCATTTCTAAACACACCGCGAGACGAATCCTACGCAGGACACTAACCCTATATTTAACCTTCCGATAAAGACAGCACGCGTCATTAGACCGATCAGGATCTGTCGGATTGAACAAAAGCCGCCATTTTCCCATCGCTCACACGACCAGTCGAAAGGCGATAAGGCGTGATGATATCCCCACGTACCACATACGAAAAAAAACCATGGTACACCATATATAATCAGCGATTACATCTCGAGAGAAGATCTCACCTGGGCCATCAATTACGCCGTTGGAATTGTTGTTGTTTGCTCTGAAACACTCGTTGCCACTCTATCAATCAATGGACCAAATAACAGTGATCGTGGTACGATGTCTCTTAATACCAGAAACGATGTGACCAAGTCAAATGATGGCCCTCCGTAAGTATATACCATTAACAGATTGAACTAACGACCACAATTATTCGGATATATCAGTGGTCGCCAAACTCGATTGGATTTGGCGATGGGATTGGGATTAAAAAAAATCTACACAATATTTGCGATAATTATTTTCAATTATTCAAAAATATTAATAATAGTATAAGCCAGCGGTCGCCCAACTTTAGTGTTAAATATGTTGATATTTATTATTATAAAACCGATTTTCGATAAAAAAAAAATCATCCTGACTTCAAATGTTTGGGGTCTATTTTCCATTAAAAATACACCCCCTTCGAACGACACGGTTGTTTTCGAGCCGCCGTAACGATCGGTTTAACGAAGTAGTATAGTATTGTTTCCACATTAATATTATCATTTTTGGAAATTGATAAATATTTGGAGAGAATAAGAAACTGATGATAATTATTAAGAAACCTAGAACAAAATAATACAGAAATATAACATTCAATAATAGAAATACACCTTGGTCTCGTATAACACAGGTTTATACAACACGGTTGATGTTTAGTGGCATTTGTTTTGTACAACACGATTTCAAATCGACTATTAGTAGGGAAAATACTGCGCGTACACGCTCTGTAATAATAGAAAAGAAGGAAAGTACTCTTATGATATGGATAGAAGTCTGCAATGACAAAAACATACATATAGACCAGGGGCGAGCAATCTTTTTATACAACGGGCCAGCTATAAACTAAATAAACCTAGTATAAAAAAATACAGAAATAAAACACCCGTTAATAGAAATACTATTAACCTAGCATTGCCGATGAGGTATATTTGGGACTCTAGGTTTTTTATTTTTCTCGAAAACTCTTTTAATATAAACTCTACATGTCCCAAACTTTTTGCATTTGTTTAAAAAAGTCTAAAGAATACATATGATTTATCAATGAACTTTATTGTCCGTAAATGCGAAAAAAAGAAGAAAAAAACAACAATATTCGCAGCAGTTGCATTGTTTTTTTTTCGCTCCGTACCGGATGCGAGCGAGAAAAAACATCGCGCATGTGCAAGTGCGAGTGAGATCACGTGCAACGACACGGGAGCGTCCCTCAGTCGCGGCGGAACATCGTCGAGTTCGCTCCTCACTTACGTGTCAAATTAATTAGTAAATATTATTAAATATCGACCAAATTATGAAGCATATCATGAACAACTATTTTTATTGTTAGAATAATCCATTTTTAAAAGGATTCATCAATATCTTGACTCGAAATGATTGGGGTCTATTTTCATACGTTTCATCATTTCATACTGAATAGACCCCATCGGTCGACGCCGTTGGTTATGAGCCCACGTGAAGTATTAATTTAAAAAAACGGCGAAAGATATATGTGAAAAAAGACTATAATTACGCCTAGTTTGGAGTACAATGAGACTGTAGGAATCTTTAAAAGACAAAATATAAAATCTTTGAAGAGCCGCACGAGAAAGTGTGGCGAGCCGTGGGTTGCTCACCCCTGCCATAGGATATATATATGCTTTAAAAATTAATAAATACATTAAGGAGCTTAAATCCGGATCTCAGCCAGACCACTCTGTTGATTTTCTGTCTAGTTTGTCTAAATATTATAAATAAATATAGTCTTATAAATTATTTGAATTTCCTTATTTGAATCTTGAGTTATTAAATAATATCTAAGAGTATATTTAAATAATTATTAGGTATTCCCGAGTAAGAAATCTTTAATTACACAAGATTTATCAATTAAATTGTTTAGCAAGTAATTTAAATTATGTAAACATAGTAAACGTGCTATATGTATATAGCCTAGCCGTGCCGATGGGGTATATTTGGGACCCCAAGTTTTTTTATTTTTCTCGAATATATATTTTGATATAAATCCTACATGTCACAAACTCTTTATATGTGTCTAAAAAAGTCTAAGAATAATCATTGACCTTTATTGTCTGCAATTGCGGTTTAATTAAAGAGATTGATGAAGAATTCATCAATAGCTTGACTTAAATTGCTTGGGGTCTATTTTCCATAGTAAATAGACCCCATCGGGCGACGAAAAGTAAGATTGTGTGGTATTATATCCAAGTGTATGTTACAACCCCCATCGCAATATACCTCTGACTGCTTCTTTATTACTTTCTTTACTACTTAGAAATTCATTTTACAACAGTAACTTGTTTAGCATCTCATTGAAATTTAGTTCAATAAATATTTCAAATTAATAAATATGATAAAATATCCTACCGGAAGTACCGCTCGCGAGCTACCGTTTGGCGACCACTGGTATATATAGTCGAAATCGTAAAAAATATATATATTATAAAAGAATGCTAGATTACAATTAAATATTTTGATTAGCAAAAACCGATTCGTTTTGGCATTTGACATTTTAAAAAATTCATATTATGCATGTATAAGGTCATATTGTTTGATTTTTTGCACAATATCATTTGCATTGCTGTCAATTAAATTAATATAATTTAATAATAATAAAAAAACACTCGAA
This sequence comes from Philopotamus ludificatus, assembly GCA_022495035.1. Lineage (NCBI taxonomy): Eukaryota > Metazoa > Arthropoda > Insecta > Trichoptera > Philopotamidae > Philopotamus > Philopotamus ludificatus. Next base: position 42,899 of record JAGXCT010034301.1, read on the forward strand.
ATAGCTCGTTGTATTTGAAAAAAAATCACTTAAATAATATCTAATATATGCAACTTGATACGATACAACAAAGATCGTTTTTGTGCGGATTCGCATCCAATGCCATTTTTTATTATTTGATTCGATTTATTATAAACCAATAAATTATATTGATGTTAATTAAATAATAAATTGGGCAAAAAATGCGGTAATAATGGGGTTAATTTACGCATCTGATTCATGACGTTTTGTCACATGGATGAATGAAATCTCGGAGACATCAACGCACGGTCATTAGGAAAACCTTACGCATTATTTTATTTATTTATAACTTAATTTACCACGATCTCTTATTTTACACAGATGTATGTTATTAACGAAAAATGTGTAAAATACATAATACTATGCTTATGAAATATTTTTTTGACATATAGTTACGGATTATAGTAATAAATGATTAAATAAATATTCGCAAATATTTTAAGTCTTCTAAGAATGAATTTTCTAATTACATTTATATTTAAATTTGAGGATTTTTTAATAAGCAACTTGAAACAAGTCTTTTTTATATTTAATTTAATGAAAAATATGTTTTTTTTTAATCGGATATCAGATCAAACCCTATAGATGCTTCTCGTTAATTTTCACGATGAATATCTCTTTTAATAACATTGTAAAAAAATATATAATGAGAGTAACTCATAGATTCGACTGAAAGTAAACATAGTGGAATTGTTTAAAAAAACATTTTTTTCATTTAGATTATTTTACGTCCATTGATGTCCATAAAAAATCTTAATAATCCTTTCATAAATTCTTAATGCTTTCCTTACATAGGATGCGATTCTAAAGATTGAACGCAAATAGCAGGAAATCGTAAATTCCGGGCACGTAAAAACGGGGTTTCACTGCAAATCAAAGTATTAATCTAATATTTTTGATGATTAATCTAGCCCTGCCTATGGGGTCTATTTGAATCGCAATTTTTATTGAATAACTCTTAATATAGATCCCACATGTCATAAACTTTTTGGTATTTATCTAAAAAAGTCTAAAGAATATCCTTTATTGTTTGCAATAGCGAAAAAAATAATAACAATAATTTGCCTGTTGCTATGCGCGCGATGTTTTTTCTCGCTCGCATCCGGTACGATGTGCGGAGTGGAAGTGAAACGTGCGATTGAACCATATGAGGCATATCATGAATAACTATTTCTTCCTTAGATTAATCCATTTTTGAATAAATCCTAATATTATACAATTATATTTTATGCCCAAGTCTATAAAAGCGACGATAAAAAACAAAGTAACGATACCACTTTTTTTTAATTTAGCTACAAATACCTTTAATAATAATTACAGACAAAATATTAACCAATGTTATGGCTATGTAATGGCAAGTTAACCATGACTGAGCTAAGTTAGTAGTCGGATAGGTGTCCGAAGAAAAATATGAATTCAGGTAATTCTTTATAACACTGGCCAGGGGTGAGAGGAAAGGCCCATTACCTCCGCATGTTTTATAAAAAAAATATTTATGTGGGTAGTTTGACGCGTTAGAATTAATTAATTTAATGCCGAATAAATTATCTGTTTATTAGGAATGGTTTAATTAATTTTATATTAATATATGAGCTAGGGAAATTGGCTTTTATTAGTTTTGAAATTAGACCTTCGTACTAGACCTTGTCAAAAGCATGGGTGATGTCTAAGAATATGGCGCCGGATGGTTGTTTAATATTTAATCCTCTTCCGACGAATTCTGTTATTCAAAGAATTTGCTCGTCCGGAAGTATATTGAGGTCTGTGCATAATTTAAGAAGTCTATTATTAATATGTTTATCAAAGATTTTACCAATAGAAGAGAGGAGGCTGATTGGGTGGTAATTTTTTATTAAATTATGAGGTTTAGTGGGTTTCGGGAAGACTATAACATTAGCCGTTTTACATTGTTTAGTAAAGTATTTTAGTTGGAGAGAAGAATTACATATGTTTAGTATATAGAGAGGATGCCTCTATGTGGAAGTGCTTTAATCGGGATGTTATCTGGATGTTGTTTGGGTTATGTTTATGAGTTCATGTGGTTCGATATGTGGAATGTGAGTGGTGCGAATTAAAAATCGTTAAATTCTGTGATCTGTTGTTTAATGTGTTCTTTAAATTGTGGGTAAGAGTTAGTGTGATAGGGGAGAAAATTTATTTAAGGGAGTTGGCAAATGCATTAGCTTTATCGGAAGGGGTAATGGTGGTGGAGTTGCTTCTAGTTTTAAGGGATGGGAGTTGTTTATAGGTAGTTCTGAGTGATTTGACAATTTGCCATAGAGATTTTTTATGGTCGGTTTTTTGTTTTTAGCTCATAATTAAAAAAAAAATTCGCACTATTTAGCAGAATTCCATTTTTGTACTTTTATACTCTTTATGATTCTGTTATTGTGTGTGTGTTTAGTGTGGTGAGTTCGTTTAGTGATGTGTCTATTGTTGAGGAAATTGGATAGGCAATTCTAATTTTTTCGTTAATTAAAGATTTTTTTTTCTTCCAATCAGTGACTGGGATATCTATGGTTAAGGAAGGATTGGGACGATTATTTAGGAGGAATTCTAGGATTATGGGTTTGTGGTCGGAGGACAGCTCGTCTAGAGCCCATATATTGGTTGTGAATTTATTGTTGTTTAGTATAGCAAAGTCTAGAATACTTGGGTTTCTGACTTGAAGGTTGCCGCCATATGTAAAGTCATTTGGAGCACAGATATTTGCTGCTGAGATTATTTATTAATTTTTAATTGTTCTGGGTTTTACAACCACAGTTTCTGTGTTTTGCATTGAAATCGCCAGCCGTAATGGTGGGGACGGTCTTTTCGGAGTTTATTATTTTTATTAAGTCTGCATTAAGGGCCTAAGGAGGAAGTCTGATGTGAGTCGCGTTTGCGAAGTAATAAATAAATAATATATATTTCAATCCATCTGAAATAATAATAAAAAAATAACCAGTGTCGTGGTTTGACACTGGGGGAATATAAGTGTGAGTGACTCATTTCCGTTGTATCTTTAGAGTCTTTATCCCGTTGTATCTTTGGAATCTTTCCGTTATGCTATTCATCCATCGTTGTCAAAATAAATAAATAAATTAATTACAATATCGTTGCTATATTTCTTTATTGTTGTGATAAATTTAAAAGGTTCGTCATGACTGCACTAGACCTTGACACGATAAGCAAATGACATAATATAAATTGAACCGAGTAAGCCAAGTATCGGTACTAAAAGCCCATTGAATGCAAATCCATGCTGAATAATTTAAGAAGACTGGTATTGAAAAGCATCGAAATCATGCTACATGATATGGAAAAATAAAGTATGACGCCAACATTAAGCAGAAGAAAAAAACACTAGGAAATTCCATATTGATTTTAATTGTTTTAATAATCGCCAACTATCACAAGGACTGCACCGCCAATTACGTCAGGCGTTTCCAACCGTTTTTTTTTTCACACAAATCTGTAATAATATGCCATGGCATAATTCATACACGTTTTTTCCAATGAAAATTATTTTAAATCCTCGCATATAAAAACGCGTCGTTCACTAATCTTCCGGACATTAGATGAAATTATATATTATCACGAACACCACAATTATAAATGATTTAGACAATAATCGTCGAGTGTATCGCTCGGAAAATTCATGGTTCGATACGTCTGCCGACTGGATTCCGATCAATTTGCAATGTGATATAGTTTAATATATTTTTTTTTGTTCTTGGAACCTTGTCTCTTAACTCGATAAACATACTGAAGGATGTGGGCAGAATCTACCCACTCTGTTACCAAATGAGTACAACGATCTATAGTCGTGGACTTGTTAGAAATGATAATATAGATTCCGTGTTTGCCTCGAGTCACTATCTGACAATGTCAATGAGGTATTGAAGTAATTTATTCATCAATTTCTATTAAAAATGGATCAAATCATTATTTTTTTCGGATTATTATATTATTTTATCCAGATTCATATCATATATATATTTTTTTTAAGCTATTTTCTGATCAGCAACTATGTTTTTTTCATCTTGAAAAATATTCCGAGGTCGCAGATATCCATATCCGTCGAATACGGAGGATTAAGCATCATAACAATGTTATTTTTGGCTTCAAATTTATTACACTTTTACGACCCGGATTTTAATCATCTCAATTGTTAATTAAAAATAAATATTTGCTAAACTCTGCGATAGTTGTAACCATTTGAGAATCTCTGCGCACATGATCAATATACGATTTATCGATTTGCGTTGATACACAACAGTTTCTTCTGCATTTTGCAGAGTTATTTCCAGAACATTCGATCATAATTTATTGGCAACGCATCGAACGTGGAATTATTGTATCTGATGAAGAAAATGGAGTAGGATATGGTGTGTAACGACAGCGACAGTGGTTCTCGTGGGTGTCCGAAGGCCAATTTGGCGATGTCGAGTGGGCAAATCCAAGACTGGCCTGCCCACCGAATATCCCTGAACCCCAGTCAGGGACTCGCGCCGTTGCAAAACGATGTCGGACACACACGTCTCGCGTAATTAGCCACGCATATGCAGATATTATCGATAATTGTATGCAAAGTCCAAAAAAAAATATATCATAAGTTAAATAATAGCAATTTTCCTGCTCTGCGAAAGGACAGTAACCTTTTTCCGGTTTGTGACCCCAGCGTCTGAGGTCTGAGAATTTTCAGCCCACGTACGAAATTTGTGTTTGTCACTTGACCATTAAATGTAAAATATTTGTTTTACACTGTTTTGAAGAATGTTACTTTTAAAAATCCGGGGTCATGTCTCCAAAATTATCAAATAAATATATACGTATGAAAATATTGAGATTTATTACGCGACAGTTGCAATTGACGCAATCTTTAAAATTTACATACCTGCATGGAAATATTTATTTTAACAATAAAAACCTCGTTGAGTTCAATAACATGTTTATATCGCATAAATAAATCAATCAATACTTTATAATAATGGCCATATTCGTATGTGTTATGTGCAAAATGCGTCGGTTTAAAAAAAAACATGGCGTCCTTACATAGCATTCAAAATGGCTGCCGTAATTTTATTAAACATAAATATTGTTACACTATGAATTAAATCATTGTTTTGATCTATGAATATTCCGAATAATAAATTAAATATTGCTGAACTACAAATTATATTATATAAATATAAATAAAATATCATAATGATAAATGACAACTATATTTTTAGGTTATGTACATAATGCATAATTATTGATTTGACGTAACAATCAAAATGGCCGCCAGAATCATTTTTTTTCACATATTTTATGATATAAAATGTGTACTTAATAGTTAGAGTAATTAAAGTATTGTAAAATTTAAATATAAAAAAATGGCCATGATTTTCATTGTTATGAGCATAATGCGGAATTAAAAAATATATACGCGATAATCAAAATGGCCGCTAATAATGTCAATACGCAAAAATAAATATATTTATTTAAATATAAATTAAATATTAGATTTATTGGGATGAGTCTATTGTTTAAACTATAATTAAGACGTTGAATTAGTATATAAACAATCGTTTATTAATAATGGCCGTGTTTTTCTATGTTAGGTGCAAAATTGCAAACGAATGAGGCGTCTATTATCGACCAATAATGACTATTCAGCGATTCTCCATCTTGAAACGTTAAAGTTGTCATTGATCGCTGTGTAATTATGATAATAAATTAATTTTATTGAACAGTTGGGGAATCTTTGACACAATATAAACGGAGGAGGAGTCAAGAATATCACCAGAAAGTGTATTATTTTTACACCTACAGATATAATTGTTACAACGGTCCTTCGTCGTTTATGTGCTCCTAATAATATTCTGACAAATCTAGCGAATGTGCAATATAGAATCAGCGCTTCTCCAACTTGAAATATCAAAACGTTCACCGAATATTATGTGGATATGGAAATAAATTCTCTGATACAATATTAACAATGGAGTAGGAGTTAAATTTATTACCCGAATGTTAACGAAAAATTCCAAAAATTCAGGATCATATTTTAATAAATTTGGCATTGTCCCTGATAGAGTTTGCACGTTGAGAAATATTGGATTAGATGGTTCTTAAAAATCCTGCGTACTTCATCAGATCTCACTACTTCAGTCGATTATTTTTTCAGGACCCTGAAACACTTGTCAACTGGGCAAATCGCGGTTAAACATCGCCGTAATTTTTTGAAACATCGTTTTTCACCAAAAAAAAGCATAACTCTTTTATTAATCAAGATATTGATCCGAAAATTTAATTATTTAAACTTTAACATTTACTGGATAGTTAATGCAAAAAAATAATATATATTTTATAACAGGGGTCACCAAACATTTCGGAAACGGGCCGAATTTAATTATTTATCAGCAATTTCTAAACACACTCCTTGTAAAAGAGCCATAAGATATATATAATGAATAGTTGTATATGCACTTGCCACATATGTCCAAATAGCCGATCAAATGCGTATTGTCGGCTAGCGTGTGATATGCGCGCCCCGGGCATACGCAACAACGCTTTTGACGTGGAATCCACGACCCCCGTAAGCAATGAATAGTTTTAATTATAAATCTAAACATTGGTTTGAGGATGGCAAATACACACTAGGCTATTCTGCTCTTTTAACCGATCCGTCACGGTGACTTAAAACCAACCGCGTCGTCCGAAGGGGTTCTATTTATAAGGAAAAATAGACCCCAAGTATTTCAAGTCAAGATATTAATGAAATATATATCAATATTCTTGATTATTCTAAAAATAAGAGTAGTTATTTTAGATTTATTAACTAATCAATATGACGCGTAAATGACACGCGTACCCGATGATGTCCCGTCGCACACTGATGACACGCCACCGATAGAACGACCGCCAAATTTTCTTGGCACGTGTCACTAGTATACGTTTCACTCGCACTTGGGACATCGTTACGGATGCGAGTGAGAAAAAACATCGCGCCCGTGTCTACAGAAGCGAATATTCTTGTTTTTATTTTTTTAGCGTTAATTGTGGACCACAAAGTCAATGAATATTTATAATATTTATTTTTTAGACCTTGAGGAGATTTTGGACAAAAACTAGGAGTCCCAAATATACCCCATCGGCACGGCTAGGTTAATGACAATTTTAGCATTGCTTCTTTGTCACTAATTGATATATATATTTGCAGATATAGACGACACGCTTTCACTCAAAATGTAAAATCTTTGAAGGGGCGCACGAGAAAGTGTGGCGGGCCCCATGCGGCCCGAGGGCCGCGGATTGCTTACCCCTGTAATAATCAGACGGGGTTAGAGCCAATTCGTATTTAATTTACGGTCTGATAGGGTGCTACAGACACCTCCTGTAGCACACACGTCACTGAATTGGTCTGGATAGCGGCCTGACTTCTCATAGTAGTAAAAAGTCATGTCGTATTTTCAAAGGTAATTTTAGAATCAGTTGTTTTTAGTCTTTTAAGACGTGTTATTTTATTGTGTGCTTGTCAAGACTTGTCTCTATCTGTGTTCAATACAAAAAAAAAATTACTCGACCCAGTCGCAATGGACGAATTTGTTCCTTCAGAAGACCTTTTTTGCAAAACTGCATACTCTTTCAGTTTCACTCCAAGAAAATCGCTACAAGAAATATTTGCGAGATTTATGGAGTCGTATTAGATGTCAGAAAATGTCAACGCTTGTACAGAAAATTCAAATCCGCAAATTTTGACCTAAAGGATGAGCCTCGAAGTGGACGACCCTGTACAGTAAATAAAGCCGTCTTTAACCATCATAGAACTGTCAAATATAACCGGCACAAAATGGTCCATCACTCAGAAGTGTCTAAAAAAAATGGAAAAGATTCGAAAAGAAGGAATTTTGGGAGAAAATCTTCCTTCTCCACGATAATGCGCGTCCCCATGTCGCAATTTTTCCCTGAAAAAAATGGATGACTTAGGTTTTCGACGGCTTTACTGCATCCTGCTTACTCGCCAGAATTAACCCCTTCAGACTACCATTTGTTTCGTTCTATGAAACATTTTTTTAAAAATAAATCATTCCAAACAGAAAGTGAAGTGAAATCGGCCATTTCTGATTTTTTTAATTCCAAGTCAGCAGAATTTTTCAAGAAAGGTATTTTAGATTTGGAAAATAGACGGCAGAAGATTATACAATTACAATGTAAAAATAAATCAATAAATGTATAAAAAAAATACGACAAGACGTTTTACTACACTTAACCCTTTCAATGCGGCGGGTCTAAACACGATTCTGCATCTGAGTGCGGCGCCGTTTTTGACCTAATTATTTTTTTGGCGAGGTAAATTTGTATTCACCGTTTACCACTATATTAGACCCATTTCCTATATGAAATTTATGCAAACATGTTGATTAGGATATGTTCTTCCATCTCAACTTAAAAAATAAACTCGATTGATGAATAATCGAATATAAATTGCTCAAACAGAGATTAAGTGAGAAAAAAATGGGAATGGGAATCAAAATCAAGAATGCGAAATGCAATTTTCTTATATCATTACATCCGTACACGTGTATGTGGAACATAATGCACGTGGAACACCCTTAACAACCTCTGAGCTGAGATACGTCACCGATACTACTGCGAAGATTTGAATGAGACACCACGCGCTATTTGAATCGTTACTATTCATATTTACATATTACATGGTTCCTATAAATTTCTTGTGATATGTTGTATATTTATTGATAGCTGTGTTTATTAGCTGATTTTTAAAACAAACACCATCACTTAACTCGGTCTAGTTTACATGTAACGACAAGTTAAAGTTTTAAAGAATCTCGCGCATGTACGACATGCGGCCGCACCCTTGGACACGATATGTATGCGCATGTACGTCATGCGCCCCGCACTGAAAGGGTTAATGGTAATTAAAATATAGGTGTTGGTTTTATTGCACTGATCCAGAGGTCGTATGCGATTCAGTTCTGGTATTATTGCTAGCACAATCATCAAAGCTTTACGACCATCCTTGTGCATAAAATGGAATTGAATCAATTCTGGAATTTGCAGTCAGGTATTTGCCGATAAATCCGCAAATTAATGCGAGACTAGCATAACACATTTAATTGTGGATGACGGCGTCTCACCTTTTTGCGTTTCGAGTGCCTGGTCAAGAATTCTCCGACGCCAAGGACGTCGTGTCATTGTCGCGCGAGTTTCCGAAGAATGGTGGCGGGAATTTACGACGGCTATTTCTGCGAATGTCTGCAATATTCGAAGCGTTTCAGCCATGAGGGTTCTAAGGTCAAAACGTTTTTTTTTTTATTCGAACATCCTTTTCATCGGACCGCTTCGGTGCTCTTTTTGGCCTGTGGCGTTCGGTACGAGCAATTTTTAGCGCAGTGCTCGAATTGGACATGTTTACAGCCTAATTACATCGCATTCCAGTGTTTAAACCGACTGTTTTATTTAATTTACAATGTAAAAACATTTTAATGCAGCGGTAGAGATGTTAAAGTTGACTATTTAAGCCGTTTTTTCTTAAAAATAATGAGAAAAGCGATAATATTCGACGAAAAATTCAAGCACTCGTATAATTTGTGAAAAATATCAAAATCGATTTTGACTAATTGCAAGCGCGGCAACCGCGTTTTTTTTTGTTTGCAGCATCCCATTTAATTATTATTACAGTCTCTGGTAATGTTGTTATTAGCAAATTCGCACTCGCGCCTCGCCAAAAAAGTCCTCGTCCATCATCTCGCGGATGATTCGTTCGAATTTTCTGCATGGCCCGTGATTGATTCGCCCAATAATTATTTATCTCACCTCTGGACACCGAGGTGTATCTGCTCCTCTAATTGTGATTAATTGTGAGCAAATCCGACGGCAAGGTCGTCTGTTATAGGCCGCGACCGCTGAAGACGGTTCCGCGTGCTTCGAGAAGATACGTACCGGAGGAATCGCGTGCCACGGCCACAGGAATGTGTTAAAGAAGCGATGAGATACACGAGTCTAATGACAGACCGGGATTGTATCATTCCGTGTGGTGTGAACGTATTTATTATGTCTTTGAAAATATTCGTGGTACTCGAGAACTCCAAAAAAGTGGCAATAAATCAACGTCCACAATGACCACTGGTGTCAAGAGTGTTAATTATGGCAAATTGGATACAGACAAACCCTAATAATCAGTACAGAACAATATAATTACGAAGACTATGACACTCGACGTCTACTTTAGAATAACAGTTTGATTATAAAAAAATATCTAGACAGATTGTCTCAATTTTTTATTGTTTTAATGTCCCTGATTATTTATAAAAATGGTCAAAAACAACTCCGTTATGATGCATCGGCCTCCATATTCGTTGGACACGACCCCCTGCAACTTCTTTCTATTCATGAATATCAAAAACAAACGTAAAAGAATGTTGTTTTGTCTGTATTGAAGAGATAACGACAGAATCATTCAAGGAGCAAAACGTTATACTGAAAATTACATTTCAGAATTTTATTCTAAAATTAAATATGCATAATTTTCTACAAATGACATTTTACTGTATTTTTTTCGATCCCCTCTTTGTAATAACTTGGTGGATTTTTAATCAAAACACAGTAGAGGTCATTCAAATGTACTCATGTATCCTTAGAATATCTCAAGAATATTTACAGCTGTGTTTTGAGATTGTTTTTCTAATAATACAAGTTATTTTGCATTTTTAAACAAAAAATAGATTTATTTTGTGCAGGAGATACTCAAGTACAATTTCATTACATCATTTAATCAATATTTCCAAAAAAAAATAACACGGTTTAAAGTTTAAGTTTAAATGAACACATCTACACTTTTCAATACAATAATATTTTTTTACAATATTTTGCGGAAAAATACTTAAAAAATATATATATATTATATTCTCTAAAATGCTAACTACTCTAAAATGCTAATAATATTTTAGAATATATTTTTGTAAAAAATATTTCGGTTTCAAATGTTTGAAGAAAAGTTTCGAATTAAAATCCAATTCGGCAATGATTTGAGAATTCTCCAGGATCTACCCGATTCATTTGTCGCTTAAAATCAGTATAGAGCAGGGATGAGCAACCTTTTTATTATCTTGAATTTAAAAAGGTTGTGCAGGTCTTTAAGAATCTTATGGTAATACAACCACTGAATGGTGAACCTAAATTATCTCTTTATTAATAAAAATAAACCCAGTATTAAACACTCATTATTAGAAATACTATTATATTAACCTAACCGTGTCAATATTTGGCACTCCAAGTTTTTGATTTTCTCGAATAACTCTTTTAATATTGTATAAATCCTATATGCCACAAACTTTTTGTATTTATCTAAAAAAACGTGCGACGAGATAAGCACGTAGAAAAAAAAATCATGAAGCATTACATTAATAATTATTTTGATTCTAAGAAAAATCCATTTTAAAAACAAATGTCAAGGTATTGTCTAAGAATTCATCAATATCTTGACTTGAAATGCTTGGGGTATATTTTCATACATTCGCGGTGATAGATCGCTTCACAAAACGGCGAAAACTATATGAGGAAAAAGAATATAACTACGTCTAGGGTATAATGAGGTTGCAGGATATAGCTAGGGTGCAATTAGACTGTAGGAATTTTTAAAAGGCAAAATATAAAATCTTTGAAGGGCCGCTGGTTGCTCACCCCTGTTATAATGTATCCGCTTTTCATTCAGTAGATTCCAAACTCCCTTATGTAGAGATATTGAAGAAACTTCTGGATTTTCTCTAGTCTGAGGAAATTCGAGGCGTCATAAGGCGCCTATATAATAAAGCCTGATGCGAGCAAATTATGCAAATTCGAGCCTGTGTGCAGAACTTGAATTTAAATATAAAAAAGGTAATTTTAAGGAGTTTAGGAAATTTTTATCGATTTTTTTTATATGTTAAGAGAGAATGGATAAATATTCAATATTTCCCCTCTTGGTGCTTCTCGGCACACCAAATCTTCCGGCGCCTGTGTGCACCGCACAATCTGGCCATATATACGACGCGCCCTGGCTTGGAAGAATTACGTTCTCGGGTGTATAATTAAAGATCATGGGCTTCTTCGATCTAGAAAATGTCATTGTTTGACATTTTCCAACACTTAATGGAATAATGTTTCCATTAAGTGTTAAGACGGGCGTGTCTCTGCTAGAGATCAGGTTTAGAAGGCTACTTAAAAAAATGTTAATACTCAATATATATTATTTGTTAAATCACCAGTTAGAGTACGCCACTGGCGGTGGTAGTGTCTAATTTTATCTCTTGGACAGACAGTAAATGCCTAGGTCCAATGCAAATACGACGACCCCGAGCCGCCGAGACAAAGGACCTCGATGTCTGCAGACCGTGTCCCGATAGAGACAATGGCTCGGTTATGACATGTCAGGATAAGCGCCCGCCAAGAAAACGCTGCTACCACTCTGCACAAGAATTGCTTTTGCTCTTCGAACTCTCTTGCTGCGTAGTGAGATCCTAAAGAATATTAAAGAGGTAAGATAATCAAGCAATCATTTTTATATATCGATGTTATCATCGTTAATTACGATTTTTTACAGTGACTAATTATCTTTTCTATATCACTAAAAAAATAATATGGATTTTTCTACAAAAAAAATGTTTTTAACCGTCGAAATGACTTTAACACTAATGCTTAAAGTTAAGTAAAAACTGTAAATCTCTATAGCAATATATTTTTATTTAATTATTGTATTTCTTCTGCTCCACTGATATTTTCTAAATAATATATAAATATACCAATCTCGACTTTCGACCCTCATATAGCGCTGAGATAGGCGTCACGCTATAGAAACCCGCTCTAAAGAAGACTAGGGACCCATACAAAATTGAGATTATTTTATTGTTTTATTAGGTTGAGTCATAAACAACTTCCGATACAGTTAGACATCTTCTATTGTTTGGATTTACTCGCAGTGAGTCACCCGACAAGGGGATTTTTTGCTTTCACTAGATAGATAAGTGGCCTGTCAGTCATTTGACAACTATTTAATGTGGTGAACGTTACAGTGGTGTTATTCCGAACCCTTAACATGGAGAATCAAAAAGTGCATATTCGTCATGTGATGCTTTGGAAAATCTTGCTAGAGCGACGGTGAAAGCCTGATAACCCATGGCAAGAAATTGTTATTGTGTGTATGGTGGGATCGTCGAGGAATAGTCCACCACGAGCTGATGAAGCGCAACGAAGCGATTACTGCTGATACATATGTTCAGCAGCTGCAAAGAGTTCATGAAGAACTTCTGGAAAAGCGTCCTGCACTCGTCAATCGGAAAGGCGTTATCCTGTATACGATAACGCCAAACGGAAAATCTTGAGCTCAACTGGTCTGTTATGCCACATCCACCATACTCCCCAGATCTTGCACCTACGGACTATCACCTTTTATTTATTGGAAAAACTTTCATTATTGAAGAGTAAGTCAATCAGGCCCTCGATACTTTTTTTCAGTCCAAACCCACCAAATTTTATGAGGAGGGGATCGATAAGTTGCCAATAATATGGGAGAAGGTTATATTTAACATAAAGGATGGCTCTACAGATAAGCACGCCAAACTCACGTCCAACGGAGCTCCACACTTCGGTCAACCAGGGGAAAGGAGGACTCATGTACGAAGCGTGCAGTCGATTCCCTTCCCGCCCTTCTCCAGCCTCGCACCATGAAGCTTGCGATAGGGCCGAATTGTGAAGGATTGCCACTTCCGCACACTCTATCGCTTACTCTTAAGCCCGAGAAATTCCCGCGTGACCCGCCTTAGCTAAGAAGTCTTAACAGTGGTCCAAGAGCAAGCTCAAGTGTCCCATCAGATCTTGCTATTAACCCATTTGATCATTTAGACTCGAAGAGTTTGACTGGGAGTCAATTGCTCCTCCAAAGCTCCCGGGTGACAACGGGGAATGCCGTCGCCAAGAAGGAACCCATGGGGCACCACCCTTCGGGGCAACCACTTCCGTCGGGTGGGGACTCTCGCCAAGTTAGTTTCGGAGGACGGAGAAACCGTAATGACCTGCCTGGCAAGCTGACTCGCGGGTGCTGCACTGGCTCCTTACGCTCTTACTCACACCAAGCACCACGAGGAGGTCAAGATGGACCATGCGCTTGGTGGTTATATTTAACAGTGGTGAATACATAATAGACTAACCCTTTGTACTCAAATGCCGCCATAGAAGCGGCATCGAAGTTTACCGCATCACTCGAATACCTCACATGAAACAAATCAATTACGTATGATAACTTATGATACGTATGATACAATAATGATAATAGGGTTCCCGAACTCGCATTTTTATTATTATGGCTTTATTTTTGAACTAGCTCCCTATATATTTTGAAAACTTTATTTTTTTGGGGGATGGAGGTGTGCGTATAATAAACTCATACATACTCTATAACATCACGAAGAAAGAAAAAAATGAAAAGCTTTTAACCCCCCTAAAATTTGTTAAATTATTAGTTGACCAGCTTGTAGGTGATTTTCGGCAAGGTGCCAAATCCCGAGGACGCACTTCCAATCTTCCTGCGGAAGATCGTCTTATTGATAAGTTACACACATTGCGTTCTGAGACTAAGAAAGATTGAATTCAAATAGAAATATTCCGAGTGGAAGGCGTGAAACGAGGCTGTTTTGCGATACCTGTGATCGCAAACCAGGACTTCATATTGGAGATTGTTATGTAAAATATCACACTAAGAAAAACTAATATTTTTACTTCTTAATTTCATTTATATAATATCTAATGACGATAAAAAATAAAAATTTAATCAAGAAATGACTTTTTTTAATGCTTATACCCATTACATTGAGCCTATTGCGAAGTTGATTAATCCTAAAAAATGCTTCGAGTTGTCGCTATTGAGGACTTATTACCAAATACTTCAAAAAAGCATTGGATTTGTAAGTGTTAAAACCGTTTGCATTGATAATCCCACTCTTTATTGATTCTCTGTCAAACTCATACACATATCTCATTTGCAGAACTATCTAGAAAATCATTAACAACGCTCAGGAATATTAATATCGGCATTATAATAAATGAAGCAGTTGGCAAAGCACTTCTTTGCCGAGATAAGATCTGCGGCGCCTGGCAACAGCTGTGGGTGTTGGTGATACGACGCAATACAAACGACCAGGCTCCACATAATCCTGATGATCGATATGAGCTTATTTTACAATCCGAAAACCGCAGACCGCACTCAGATTGACCCGAATTTAAATGCGTTGAAGATCGAAACGGTAGAATTTATTTACACTGTTATGCAAGACGGCATAACTCTGCGGTTACAGAGCCTGGTATTACAGAGATTCTCTCTGCCAGTGGATCGGATCAATTCTAGTTTTGGAAAACTCCTGCGATCACAATCCATCACCAAAGAGTTAATAGCCGAGTCATCAAGTCGGTGTTGATGATTACAAATGGTCTATGAAAAAATTACAACGTTGTTAAATAAATCGGATTCTTTTGCCCATTTCAATTAAATATATATCATGGCGTATGTTTTTCGAGTTTGATACGATCGCACAATATTTGCATAGCGGTCTCTATCATCTCGTTCTCACGATTTCATGCGAAATGATATCAATCACCGAATGCAGACAGATTAATTTGCTCTCGTATTGATTTGAAAAAACAAATATGTAATGCCTCGGTGCCATTTAAAGTGTTGATGCCCTTTACATTTCAATATAGCGAGAGCGAATCGACATCTTAATAGTCATCCAGCATGCATATCCCGATTTATGTCCGTTCTGCCCTCGGCCATCGGTTATAATACGCCTCATGAAGATTTAACAGAGTGCCGAGTCGTTACTAAAACAATATCTGTGCAGGCGCAAATATGAAAAAACATACGTAATCGTCTCTAAATAATTGAGATGTGGATAAAAAATGGCGGGAATTCAAATGCGAGGAGGCTTCGAATATAGACGATGCCTCCTGGCAACACTCGCAGTCTACGCACGTAATCTAATGCAAGTATGCAGCTACACGATTGCATCGGCCGGCCATCATTAACGTAATTCACTTTGTCGTAAATCTTTATTGTGATTATCCACTAAATGACTAATGATTTTATTACAACAATAATTGTTGTAATGAAATTATTTGTAATTTTTTTTATGAAGAGAGATTGTCTATTGTATTATTTAAAAATATAAATGTTTAGTTATTAAATAATATTTCCATTATAACATTTTTAACTTAACCCATCGGCTTTTAATATAAATCCTACATGTCACAAACTTTTTGTATTTATCTAAAAAAAGTCTAAAGAATAAATATAAATAATCATTCACCGTCCGCAATTGAGAAAAACGATTAAAAACACGTTTTTGTGTTTTCGCATACAGTTAAACCCCCACTAACACTAAAATCGGGACCGTGTAATTTGGAGTCGTGTAATTGGGGAGTAGAAATAAATCCCGGCTGTATTGCCTCTTCTAAGCGTCATGAATACTGGAGCCTTATGCTTGTTCCATATGCCGATGCGACCGCAAATTAGAGTTACATGGAATATTTCAACTCAGCGCGTAATTCAGGATAGTGTAATTGGGGGTTCCACTGTATTGTTAATTATCGCATACAAAACCGTGCTAGTGACACGTGCGGCGAGAACTCTGAGGGGGACCTTCCTCTCTCTGTGACATATTGATTAGTAAACAAATCCAAAATATCGACCAAATTATGAAGCATATTATGAATAACTATTTTTATACTTAGAATAACCCATTTTTTTAGCTGAAATGCTTAGGGTCTATTTTCCATGGTAAATAGATCCCATCGAGCGACACCGTTGGTTTCGAGCCGTCGTGACGGATCAGTTAAAAATGCACTATATTTTACATTTTTAAATATGCTTACAGCTATGTAATTAAATCAACCCCTGATACGAAAAAATAATATTTTCCCACTGATTTCCCATTTTCCAAGAAAATCTTATAAATTCACTTATATTATAAAAAACGTTTATTATGCTAATCATATAGACGTTTCCCTTTTATTTAAAATTAAAATATATCCCTTTAATTTCCTCGACCCGTTTTAATTAACATTAAAACAAATATATCTATTTCTTCCTCGGTTTAATATGATCCTGGCAATTTAATACAAATTTTCATAAATACAGCCCCCCAAAAATATTTAAAATCGTTTTAGTTTCAATAGATTTTTTTACAGATTTCAATATTTTTTATATCATCATTAGCCAGCCACGAGACACTCACTCGATGAACGTATTGGCCTTATCAGAGTCACAAATGTAAGTCGAGGCCAAAGAAATCTAATTCTTACACGTGACGTGAGGGCTCCCCTTTTATATCCATACTACGAGGAAGAGAATCTCCTAGAAAAAATAAAGAGGAGTGAAAGTATCGAGACTAGACTATTTATTGGTCAAGTGTTCAGGTTTTTCCTTCCCAGGGAATACTGGTTCTGTGATATATAGATATACATGTACATATTTTTTTCAGGAATGCAATATTTTATTCAAAAAATATATCAGTTATCTTGCGGTTCTAACTCCATTTATTTCGTATCTATAGAGTATAATAATTAAGGGAATCTAAATTAAAAATATTTAATTTTTCACATTGATGATATTATTCGTGTACTTAGTTTATATTTTGTCGTATATTTATGTTATTGCGCGATTTTTCCGTGGTGATTTTTCGCGTATATTTGAAAAAAATATTTATACGGATCTGGCCGACGGCGGTGGCGTTAGGGCCTGGCGGAGAGTAAGGGGCGCGGGGCGCAGCAGCAGCTGAGCCACCATGGAGGCCGCCGCCACCACCAGCGCCGCGGGCCCCCCACCAGATACCAGGTGACACTTCTCGCTCATTCCCACAATTCAACTGCACGCATTCAAATAAAAAGCGCGCGAAAATGTCACCCTTATCTATATGCGTTAGTCTCTTGCGCAATTTAAAAAGTAGCTGTCAAACATAACCTCACTTTTTTGAACAATAGGCCTTAAATACATCAATAACATTGCGTTGAACGGCGTTGTTTACTCGCCGACAACGACTATTTATAGCCTACCCTCATATTAATGGAATGACAACACGTTCTGACACCGGTTCACCTTTCACTGTCATAATCACCGAAATAGATCCTTTGTGCGTTTTTTAAAAGAGTATATTTTTAATATGAACGTTTATTTATATTTTGCAGAGAAATTAAGAAATCCAGCGTTGCCGTCATCAAAGAAATATACGATGGCGAAAATTATTTGTCGAAATTTGAGATGGAATTGGAGCACGCGTTGGAGGCGAACTGCGCCGTGATCGTTATCGAACCGGATCGATTGGCCGAGGTGACGTCCCGTTGGATCACAGTAGGAAATGCACTGCATAAAGCGGCAGTCTTCACCGGAATCACCAGCATTGTGACCGGTAATTATCGATTATACATAAAATAATATTCGATTACGATTGATTAATATTTAATTTTTTTAGGCGTTTTATGCGAGCCGTTGATAGTGTGCGTTCCGTTCGGAGTAGCGTCGTTGTTATGCACGAGCACGTATACGCTGTCCTGGCAGATGGATCCGTGTTGCAATTATCAGCCCGAGAATAATCCGAAACGATTAGCGCATCTGCCAGTATTAGCCGAATTATCGACGACCACCCCGCTCGTGCTAGTCCGTACGGAGAATACGAATAAAATTGTAACGCACTGTACCATTTCGTTGGCGGCGGCCATCATGTGTCTGTGGAAGACGTACAAGACTTTCAATTGAACGTTGCATTTTGGAATTTATTCATAGTTTTAAGTAGCGCTTCCGCCGTTTTTTTTTAGATTAGATGATGTATCAATTTTTCACAAAATAACCGGGATAGATTCATATGATTAATGGATTATTTTTATCGATTGGCGTATATATAACATGTTTAAACCGATGGTTACCTGTTTGGAATGTATTTTCTCGTTATGTATTAAGTGTTGATGATAGAATATATTTAAATTACAACCGCGGGTTGGTGTTAAATTAGAAATTGATGATTTAAATTTTAAAATGCGGAAGTTTTATTAAATGTGGAGCGTTGAGACTTTAATTAACTTGTACAGGTTGTCCGATTGCGCGTTACGAACGTAATATTTGCAGCTATATCGTACGTCATACGAGAGACGCCTATATGTGGTGAACGTTTTCAACGAAAACGTTCACGGTACGTCTTAACGATAGTGCATTTTAATTTTTTTTATGTAACATTCTCATTTTCCATGTCATTTTTGCGTAGGTCACTGTAATTTTTTTTTATTTTTTTATATACACTCGTTGTTTTTTTAACGTTACGATATATTCTTCCACATGTCATGTATTGTAAACGACACCAATTATTTTATAATTAATATTTCCGAATTTCCGGAGTATTTTTAGAATTTTGCTTGATACAATTTATAGGGTATATGTATAGAAAATCATTTGACTGTTGAATTGTTGATATATAACTCATTAGAATAGTTGAAATAAATTGAACATTCGATTTTTACGATTATTAAATTTCCGTTTTTTTTTTTTTTTTTTTTAGTATTGTGTTTGTATAATTGCAGATTCGAATTTAAATGTGTACATATATATTGTAGTGTGAATTTCGAATCTATATTTTTATAAGAATATTCCGTTGTAATTGTTATTGGGGGGGACGCGGTGCCGGCGTCGTCTCCGGATGTGATACGAATGTCTTATCAAAGATGCAAAATATTTTTCTTAAATAAATTCAGTCCTAATCTATTTTTCAAAAAGATACTACTTAGGATATTGTTTTGTTTTTCGCTACTTAGGGGTTACAATTATTGTGATTTTTGTTTAGACGAGATATCATTCATCGCCAACAAATTAATTTAAATCATGTAATGTTTGCTCAAATTAGGCATTTGTTTGCCATGAAAAAAGTAATAAAAATGTTCTAAACATTATGTATTCGTTTTATTTAATTTTACGTTCTCCTTCACAGTTCGTTTGTGACGAGAGACGGTCCCAGCAAACCCATAAGTTTTGCTATTACGCTGAAGCTTGTTCGATCAAGTAGAAAAACGAAGCAGTACAAAAAATTACTGATCCTTACGGGGATATTCTGAAACTAAACAAGTGCCATCGGTGGCTTAAAAAGTTTAAAAATGGATATAGGAATCTCAAAGATGTCACACGAAAAGGACGACCCCAAAAATTAAAAAAACGACAGGCTAGGAATTTGAGTTCCGGCGAGAAGGCGCTCGATGAACGGGGTACCATCTGTGCATTTTTTTTGTCTCGGTATAAAGCCGATACGTTCTTGTAGCGGATTATAACTGGAGATGAGGAGTGGGTGCTCCATCACTAACTCCTCGATGACAAATAAGTAAAATCAATCCATCCAATCCCAACAGAAGATGAGGCCTGGTAGCCAATGATACTCGCCAAACTTATACAGCCTTATCCAAAGCTACTTCTGTAACCGTACCGCAATTTTTCAAGCCGGTTGCTCGGTAGTTCGTCGATCAACCTCAATTGGGTACCCGCAAGGGTCTGTGTTGGGACCTTTGCTGTGGAATGTCCTCTGTGACGACTTACTAAAAATTATTTTACCGATGGACTCAGAGTATGGCTCTACAGAAAAACACGCCAAATCCACCGGTGTTAGCTCGAACTTGCGAGAACCAGGGGACAGGACGACTCTGCCGTGGTCGGGAGCGGCCACACACCACACCTCCGCATTTAAAGGTCCAAAGGAGTGGCCTTATTATCAGGGCGCAGCTAGCAACCGATTCCCTTCCTGCCCGGCTCTAGCCCCCCACTATAAGGCTTGCGACAGGG
>JAGXCT010034301.1:64870-86700 GCA_022495035.1 Philopotamus ludificatus
CAGGGACCATTGGGGAAGCTCTAGGGTTATCCCTAGGGAGCGATTCCCCCTAGATTTACCGATGGACTGTCACATTATTGCATATGCCGATGACATTACCTTGGTTGTCGAGGCTGACTCTCGAGTCTTGCTGGAGAGCAAAATTTCAGAATGCGGCCAAGCCAATCGGCTTTCATTCGCTCCAGACAAGACTGAGGCAATCCTCTTCAAGGTTCGGCTCAGTCCTTCACGTCCTTCTCATTTTACGTTTAATAACAAGAAAGTTCGAATGTCCCCATCACTACCTGGGTATATTGCTGGATGGACACGGTCACTTTTTGTTACATGCGAGAGGTGCGGTTGACAAAGTTAAAGCCGCGTTTTACCATATTTCTCGCATCGCGTCTAACACATGAGGTGTAGGTTATAAATCGCGATTATTTGTCTATAATTCCATCTTCTGTAGGATTATAGGGTACGCAGGTGGATGCTGGGTGCACCCCTGTTCATTGTCATAAATTAGTAGAATCCGGTAACGACCGTCCCTCCTTAATCTCGCTCGCACTTCTTCAACGGCATCACTATTAATTATTGCTGTTGTCGTTCAACCTTGAAATCCAGCTTGTCGTCGGCGCCACTACAATTTTCCTAATCGAGGGCGAATCTTTGGCAACTTTAAAATCACGCGTCTGCGAATCGGCTCTTATCAGTGGCAGGCTTAATTGTAGCTGGTTCTTCCCAGACTTCTGGGTCAGTCAATTCCTGACTGGCCACGCAGAATTTTGGTTAAAAATTAAAGAGTTTAACCTTTGTAGCATCTACTGCTGATGTAGGCATCGTCTGCTTCAGGATTACAGCCATGCCCTCTGTGTCCCTGTTCTTCTGGACGGCTGCGCGCCGCGATTCACCGCGCTGTCCGATGCGGCATTTCTCCTACGGGTCTCACGGTGGAGGGCCCTATCGGACACATGGACCTGGCCAGCGGTGTAATTTGCTACAGGGCATTTGCTCGCTTTGCATCGGCTTTCGGAGAGTTGGACAAAGCCACTTTCCCTCTCCTTCCCTTTCTTAAAAAAAATCAAGCATTATATTTTAACATCACGCGTTTCAAGAAAAAAACTGCTTTTGTTGCACCGACTGAACCGGCCCCAAGTCGGTATATGCGATGTGGGGTGGATGGCAAGGGATGGAACTGTGTCGGACCGGTCTGACACAGCTTCATCTTAGGTACAAATAAAAAAAAGAAGATGAGGTATTTTAAGAGATTTAAAAGATATTTTACTAGCATTTATGATGTACAAGATGAAACCTTCCAATTAGTTCAGTTCACAAATAAGAATGAAACCGATATAAGTATTTAAAAAAACTATTTACGATGTTTATGGAAACGCATTAAACATCAGAAAATGCTAAAGGTGGTTCAAAAAATTTAAATCAGACAATATTGATTTGAAAAATGAGCCTAAAGTGGACATCCCCGTTAAGTGGATGAAGCAGTTCTGAAAGAAGAGGTTGAAAAAAATTCGATTCTCAATATCAAAGAATTATCGAGCCAAGCCGGTACTTCATGCTTGTCAACTCAAAGATAGCTGAAAAAAATGGGGAAGATTAAAGAAGGCGTTTGGGTCCCCCATGCGTTGGATGAGAGAAACAAACACATGAGGCGCGGTATCTGTGAGTTACTGAAGGAGAAAGAAGAGTCACAACCATTTCTACACAATTTACTCACCGGAGATGAGAAATGGGTACTCTATTCAAACATAAGAAAAAGAAAGCAATGGTTAGAGCGATGACAAAAGGCAAGTTCAACTCCGAGAGCTGGATTACATCCGAAAAAGGTTTTACTTGTTTATTATGAAATATTGAAACAAGGCCAAACGGTGACATCGTAAGTGTACTGTGACCAATTAGAACGTTTACGTGTTAAGTTGGATGAAAAAAGGCCGGCTTTGGCGAATAGAAACGAAAACATTATCCTCTTGCATGACAAAGCGCTACCACATGTAGCTGATTTGACTCGACAAAAAATGGATGCATTCGATTTTGACGCCTTTATTGCATCCAGCTAATTCTCCAGGCCTAGCTCCATTGGATTATCCCATTTTTCGCTCATTGAAACATTATTTAGATTTTTTTTTTAAATCAAAAGAAATAAAATTGGCCCTTTCAGACTTTTTCGATTCTAAACCTGCAGAGTTTTATAAGGCATTTTCGATTTCGTGGTTTCCCATGGAAAAGACAAAAAGAGTTTCCAGAGTCGTTATGGCGGAGAAAAGCAGCAACAACAGTTCACATTGCAACTGCGTGTGAGTCTGCGTGGCGGAAGAGAGAATGGAAAGAGAAGAGAAGAGATGGCGGTAATTAAAATGGTTATTTCATACTTTGTGGAATAAACACCACAACCTCAATAAGTGATGCCCTTTTATTTTTTTCTTATTTTCTTTAAATGAGAAAACTGTGATTCATAGCAGATAAAAAATAAATAAAACAACGTATACAAAGTACATTTTTTTTTTATAAATATTTTATCATGTCATATGATAACATACACAGTATGTCTTATTATCTATAATTTATTAATCAATCTATTGGTACAAACACTGTCATAATTTTTCATAACAGAATGACTTAGAATATTATCGAAGAGTTTATTACCTACCTCGAATAGAAAAAAATATGAAAATAACATTTTTACCTGATCATTGAATATATTTTACAGGTTTATAAATTATTATTTCATGATTGGCATTATCCTAAACCTCGTAAATAAAAAAAATATATTAAACAATGACTAATTAATTAGTACTGATAATGAAAAATATACGTTGTTTTAACCCTCCTATAACGTTTCCTGTAAATCGCTGTACAGGTATCCTTTTGACCATACACAAACCTGGTCTCTAACAGATTTCTCACCACAGAGCCAGTATGCCTTGGGAAGGAAAACCCTAATCTGTTGACCGATAATTGGTCTAGTCTCAATACTTTCGCTCCTCTTCCTTCTTTCTAGAGGACCCCTTTCTGTGGAGGTCTTTACCATGAAGAAAGGATTGCTATTGCACGACAGGGTTAATAATCACTTGCGACTCGTTATAAGCAGATAACGCTTAGAGAAGAGGAAAACGAATACCAAGGCAAACCCTCTCCTACGTGTCTGGACACAGTTGGGAGGGTAAAATCCGATACTAACAGGTTAGAGGATTCACGTCCAATACCAGCAATGGTCAAGAGAGGGAAACTTTTAACAAAAAACCGTATACCAAGACGGCTAGTGGCATGTGTGAGACTCAAGTTCCTTTGCCCTTAACTGCCATTCGAATGTCTGGCAAGGCCCATGCCCTCAGTGAGTGAGAGCCTTGTGGCTGGCAAATGATGTTGATGATGATAACAGTATATAATTAGAAAATTTTCATTAGAACCAGTACTGATTTTTAATGATCTAAAAATCATCGTCCATGAACAAATAAATAACCCGATTAAAATTAAATAAAAATTTATTCATATTAAAATTAATTTAAAACATTGGTAGCTTTTACAACTTTGGTAACTCGTCGAAAATCACTAGAAAAAAACAAACACTATTTCGTACAAAAATATATCACAAAAGCAAATTTTTCACACTAATTTATTTCACAGCTGTGTAAATAGAATTAAAATCGCTAATAATCTCTATTTATGATAATTGTTTAACAAAAACGAGCCGTGAAATAAATAATAAATATCTAATCATAATTTAAAATATGAAAATTTTGATTTAATCCTTTAAACTTTCGGACATTTCTCTTTCGAAATAGACTAATAATTTGAAATAAAGAGATGACAACAATATCCTTATATATATAAAGGATCTATGGTGAAACGGAGCTAATATAATTTCTTTTTTGCTCGATTCCACCACCTCCACGACATTATCTGCGATAAGATCAGCCGAAAATCCTTTGGTTGTTGATTCGTCATTCTCTGTAATAATAAATAAAATCTTATATACAATAAAGCAAAAATAAAAAAAACAGTAAACTCCCTATTATCCTTTTGCAGATTATCCATGACAATAAAGAAACCATTGATGAGTGGTTAGATAGT
Organism: Philopotamus ludificatus; assembly: GCA_022495035.1. NCBI lineage: Eukaryota > Metazoa > Arthropoda > Insecta > Trichoptera > Philopotamidae > Philopotamus > Philopotamus ludificatus. The sequence goes on from JAGXCT010034301.1 coordinate 68,933, forward strand.
ATGAATGAGGTGAATATTATTTCTAATCTCAGAAAACAAAATGAGAAAGTGTAAAAATGAATAGTTCGGATTATCTGGGTTTTACGATTATTCATGCTACTCTTCACCATTATCATCATCATCATAAGCACAACAGCCCTATTGTATCAGGTTGTTTGGAAATTAATTTCGTTTTTTTGACAATTTTCTTATATTGAATTATATATTGCCCATTCTGGTCTAATACCTTTTGCCATCTTTCTTGCAGTAGCATGATTCCACGTTAATTTTTTTTTTTCTTTCCTGGCAAAAAACTGATCCAGGTGATTTTTGACCTCCTTGTTAAAGTAAAGATTTTACTGTCTAAAAAAAATTGTAGAGACCGGGACAAATAATGATCAGAAGGTGACAGATCTGAAGAATATGGTGGGTGGGGTAGTATACCCCATCCAAGCTGTAAAAGCTTTTGGCGAATTAACAAACGTGTATGAGGTCTTGCATTATATAGGTGGAACACTACACCTTTTCTATTGATCAATGCTGACCTTTTCGGTTTAAGGGAATCATTTAAATTGTCCAGCTGATGACAGTACACTTCAGAATTAATCGTTGTGTTGTCCGGTAGAACAAAAAAACGATTCCTTTGAAATGCCACCAAACAGATCTTTTTTCGATGAAGTGCTTTGAACCGGTTCATCTTTTTTACTCCATGATCTCTTGCGTTTAACATTATTGTAGACAACCCATTTCTAGTCCCCAGTGATGATGCGCTTCAAAAATGGATCATTTTCTTGACGTTTGAGAAGCAAATCACAGACGTCAACGCGACAGCACAAATTTCTTTCCTTAAGAACATGAGGAATCCATATGTCGAGCTATGAGATCAAACCTAGGCGTTTCAAATGATCATGAACGGTCGAATTCGATAAATTTAATCTCTCAGCGATCTCATGAGTTGTTATTCGCCGGTTTGCATCAATTAATGCCTTTATTGTGTCTTCATCAGCCTCAACTGGCAGCTAGGGCATTGGTGCATCTTCAGCAGATTTTGAATCGAAATTTTGCAAACCAGTTTTGGCACTTCTCCATACACATCGGATATATTTTTTTCTTGCTTGAATACCATTTTACCTTTTCGGTAAAACCAAAAAAGTAAAAAATACCAAAAATGCTGTTTTTCACTTTCCATATTTGAGAGGGTACCAACCAAAATCTACTGAGTAGAATCAATCAAACTTTTTCACAAGCAAGCCTTGCTATATCAGCTGTCAAAATATACAATGTTTATGCGGCTTAAGTATGAAGTTGGCCGGGAAAAAATACAAGTCCTCTGTTGGGAAAAAATTAAATTGCTTTCTAAACAACTCAATAGAACCCTGGCCTCGTCCAACACCCTTCTCTATTCTATCCGGTCTGTCACCAAGTCGCTCCATCTCCTAGTAGGTTTCAATGATACAGCACCTTCATATTCCTTTCTTCTGGGAACACGAAGGCTTGATAACCATAACCCTTGCAGTGGCTGACTGTTCCGCATCCTTGAGACGTGACTGGAGTCTGGGCATTTTGACGACAGCTATGACTGGTATATCCTTAGTCAGTACAGCTCCTCGTAGCTTCGGATGCGCCATTCCCCGTCGTCGAATACGGCTCCAAATATTCGTCTCAGAATCCTCCTCTCTAGGATATTCAGTTGTCGCTCACCTTTCAGACTCGTATATTAGGACGGGTCTGTGATGGTTATTCCACTTCTTTCGATTAACGCCATGTTGCGCCTTGGCAACACCATACAACGACTCCAAAAATCCACCACGCTACCCCAGCACATTCCTCCGCCCGCAGTTGCAGGGTGAACACGCTCCTGCGTTACTCCGCCATGACGCCTCTGGACTCTCCTCTCATCTTTTATTTGGCACTCAATACCGACACCGATCTTATCATCATCATAGTCCGCAGACTCTGCTGACTCGAGACCGCAGCCTGGCTTGCTACGTCAAGCCGTCTAGGATCAGCCAGGAAGGGTATCGACACTTTGGACTCTTGACCGCCTTGAGTGCTGTCATTGCCATAGGTCACAACATAGAGCGTATCAGGACGTCGCACGGTCACGTGCCTATCTTTAGTTAATAACCTAGCAGCTGCGTAACAATAATAATTTATTTATATAATAAATATGTGTATTAACGGGGGACCCGTAGGAGAACTGCCGCATCGGACATTCGTCTAGGTAAAGACAGGACCACAGAACATGACTGTAAACCTGACAGACGTGCCCACACCAGCAATGTGGAGATGCTACAAGGTTAAACTCTTTAAGTTTATCCTTGAAATTACCGTGGCCAGTCAGGAATTGACTGACCCAGAAGTCTGGGAAGAACCAGCTACAATTAAGCCTGGCTCTACAATTAAATCTGGACTGAGCCTGGCTTAATCCCACCTCTCCTGCTACTGATCAAGAGCCGATTCGCGGATGCGTGATTTTAAAGTTGCCAGAGATTCGCCCTCAATTAGGCAAATTGTAGTGGCGCCGACGACGACGCAATGGGTGCCATTGCGAGATTCACACTTCACCATTAGCCTGGATAATTAAGAGTATACTGTATTGCTTAGAAATTAGTTTTAATGAAATTTTTGTTCGACAAAGAAATTAAACGAAAAGTACAGACCATCTGTAAGATTTTATTGAAGCAACTGGAAGCTTCAAGAATGAAATAAATGGTGAAACAATAAAAAGGGATTAATTATCAAGAACAATAAATGAATAAACACTTCTTATGGTGAGGATTAATAGATGCAAGGCATTTGAAACGTGGAAAAACCACAAAATAAATTAAATGGACACATAGTCCATGGTCCAAAAATATACTCACTTCCATATATAACCCCTTTACTGGTCAATGCGTTCAACGACAGAGCCGTTCGTACGTATGAAGGGCATATCATAGAAACTACAATGTTGTACTGACTAATTTCAGCCCGGAGGCAATCCCCGAACGCTTGCAGTGCGTGCTTTGTCGCACTGTATGCAGAACGACAAGGCATAACCACACGGCCTTGCAGCGAGCTCATAAAAACGATGTTTCCCGACCGCCTCTTTATCATATGCGGAAGTACAGCTTAAACAATAATAAACCAAATAAATTTACATGGTTAATTTTTCATAACTTATTAAATTACTTATTATACTGAATTACCTTTGGTCATAGCTATCTGAGCGAAATAATTCACTGTCATAATTTTAATATCGACGTCAACGTCGGTTTCAATCACATTGCCTCTGAAACTGATTCCGCCGTTGTTAACCAATATATCGATGTGGCCGTAGATATCCAATATTTTCTTCACGACTCCCGGTATACTGGGAATATCGCTGAGATCGAGAGGCATCACGACAGGAACATGTGTGGGGACAGTCTAAAAATATTATTTAAAATTAAAATATGAATCAAAGTTAATACTGACGTAAAGAAATCTACGATTTAGTCAGATCCTTAGTCTAAACCATAGGTTCCCAAAGTGGGCCACCTGGCCCCATGGGGGGCCCTGAAGGAAGCTAGGGGGGTAATTCTGGCCCTGGGGGGAATAGGGAAGCTCTGGGCAGCAAAAAGGGGGCCATGAGGTGCTAATATTTATACCCTTATAGAATTTTAAAAATCCGTTTTTACACGATGTCTGTACATGTATATTCCTTTGAATAATATCATGTCAGTTGCTACTGATGGTGCTCCAGCTATGGTAGGGTGCTATAGTGACGTTATTTCTTCTTCGAAAAGTCGGTGCCAAATATATTAGCAGTGCATTGTGTGATTCATCGACAACATTTACAACAATTTTTTGAAAAAATAGACCTCAACAGTAGCCTCAAAAATATTTGTAGTGTACTGGGGGATTATTTGAATGTTCAAAAGTGGCAAAAATTATTGCTTATTATAATTTAAATGGCCTGGAAGACGACACTACATGATCTCCAACGGTCCTGGGCTTCTTCTATCCACTTGCCAAGCACCAGCAGAGGCGCGTCTGTCTCAACCCCGAGGCCAGAACTACGATGGTTGTCCGACAAGTTAACTAGGCTTTTCCAGCACTGGTCAGGTCGCCAGCCATAAGCCCGGGAGCCGAGATGTCAACGCGCGGATTGTAACAATAATAACAGACGGGGCTAGGGGCAAATCGTATTTAATTTATGGTCTGATTAGGTGCTACGGGCACCACTTGTAGCACACATAATGTGCAACACACGACACACAAAGTGTTGTAATGTGGTCGGTATTGGACGTGGCAGCGATGGCGGTTGGCACAATCATGGTTTCGTAGATTATACGAAGCTATAAAGAACCAGGCCGCTATCCAGGCCAATTTGGTGACGTGTATACTACAGAAGGTAGCACCCGACCAGACCATGAATTAAATACGAATTGGCCCTAGCCCCGTCTGATTAATATTGTTACAATCAGCGCGTTGACAGTTCAGCTTCCGGGTTCATGGCTGGTGACCTGGCCCGTAAGAGCCTAGATAACCGGGTTGACGACCGTCACAGTCCTGGCATCAGGGTTAGGACGAACGTGTCTCTACTGGAGATCGCGTAGTGTCCTCAAAGTGGCAAAGACCCGCCTCAATGTTAGAAGGCCTCTTCAATCTCATCTCAATGCCATCTATCCTTCGTTAAATAAATAATATATATTTCAATCCAACTGAAATAATATTCAAAATTAACCAGTGCCGTGGTTTGACACTTGAGGGAATATTAGTGAGAGACTCATTCCCTGTATCTTTAGAATCTTTATCGAATCTTTATATGGGTGAATAGCGCTTTGGAGTTTTTCTGTTGTGCTATCCACCCACAGTAGTCAAAAAAAAAAAAAAATATTAAAAGAGTTATTCGAGAAAAATCAAAAACTTGGAATCCCCAATAGACTAAATGACCCGTCATAGCTTGAAGGTAATTACAATTGAATTATGATTGTCAAGTTAACCGTCACTGAGCATAGATAGTACTTGGATGGGTGACCATTCCGAAGAATTCTGAGTGAATTGGGGAATCTGATTGAATTGTGATAAGGGGAATAATGCACTTGGTCACGTTCCTCAGATATAAGGGAAAGTGGATTAATAGTTTATATAAAAATAATAATAATACAATATTTAATCGCGACTAAAAAAAAATGGACTAAAAGAGTATTATGACCCCAAACTTATATTTTCTATGAGCGAGGCATTAAAACATTGCGGTGGTAAAGGTCATATTTAATTATGAAAATTAGAATAATATAATATGAAAAACAAACTTCTATTGTGATACTGCCAATTATCTACTTATGTTATAATTATAAAATAAACATAATATAGATAATTTTAATATAAAAAAACTACATTTTCTTTTATATATTTTTAATAATGTCTACTTACAGAATGGGTTCGTAAAAGTTCATTTTTGACTCTGTTGAGCTCGTCGACTCTCCTCGATGCAAGAACAAGACGACATCCCTGGATATAAAATTTATGTGCCATAGCCTCTCCGATTCCAGAACTGGCTCCGGTAATAACAACCACCTAAAAAAAAATATAACATTATTAGAATAAATCATATAATTATTTACATATATCAATCGGGTACATTATCCAAATTCCGACGGTAAATAGTACAAAATGCAACAGTACGAGAACGCTGATAAGCACGATTTTTTATTTTCCAAGCGATAAACTTTAACTATCGTAGACGGCAATTAACGTCAATGGTAAAATACGATTAAACAATATATATCGATGATTTATGATCGAGTTCAACGGATCATTGCATCAGCTTATCCGAATACAATGAGATCAGTGCACTTTGTCATCGGGACAACCTTGGACAGAGTTACATTTACATTGCATTAAAAATATTCTAGAATCATTCTATAAATGTTTCCGGCATATTAATTTATCTGTGTGCTCACATATCGGTGTGATTGTAAAATATTTGCTCGCGGTAATATTTAGATATTCAAATAAATATCTTCGTTGATGTTCACCGAGTGATAATTTAACGAAATACTCTAAAAAAAAATATGAAATATGTAAAATAAGGCGATAATAAAAATAGCGTTTAATCTCATTGAATTATTTGAAAATCTAAACGATAAACTTTAAACATTGGACGGCAATAAATTATTTCGATATCGTTACAATAATAGATTTAATCATACAATATTATTTTATTAAAATTAAATTAAATTATTATCGAACATTATTTTAAATTACAGCGTCAAAGTGCAAAAAAACACTAAAACGAGCCTGTTTTTTTAAATCCATCAATTTTTTTTAATAAATTTTTCATTATTCACTGTTTGTTAATTCATTAAATACACATAAAACCCGTATTTATTTTCGTAGCTTTGTTAATTTTTTATAAAAACAAATTCATTAAAAAATACTATACATTTTTGGTTAGTTAGGGTCATTGCGAAAATGTGCTAAAAAAATATTTGACCAAGAATATTATGCGGTTTTAAAATAAAATAAATTATAATATATGACAACGTTTAATTGAATAATTTTTTTTAACATTTATATTATACTATAATACAATATTTTAGCAACAAAGTGTGAACGTATGAAAATTTCATAATAATTTAATGTTTTATTGCAGTGTTATGCGAACCGAATTATAATCAAATATTATTCATATTTGTATTTAAAAATTAAATTAACGAGTAACCGAGCAAAACATCTGTTATTGACCGAGGACTCGTACACCTATCCCTCGCTTAACACGATACTCGCTTAACACGGTTTCGCTTTAACAGTTTGGTTAAAAAAAAAAAAAATTTTCGATTAAATCTTGCTTTGTAGACGTGCGCACAGAATTTGACAACTGCGGGACTTTCCAAGAATAACGGTTAGGGTATATCTGGACGACATCTGTCCATTTTAAATGTAAAAAAAATGGTATACCTGAAATAAATATCTTTTTTCTATGTTCATAATGTTTCAATAAATTTTCAGTTCTATCTGCCTATTTCTTTAATATTTAAAAAAAAAGAAGGTATCCTCTCATTTTCATACATTTGTTAGTCTCGCTTAACACGGTTTCGTTTAACACACGGTGATCTAGCAGAACCTATCTTCCGTGTTAAGCGAGGGATGGGTGTATATGATATTTCTTGTACAAAAAAAATTGCACATTTCAGATGAGGGACAGACAGATATCAGGACTATTATTTCAAGTTAGTTAGAATAACGGTGGAGAAACATAACAGTTGTGTACTATTTACTCGTAAACACTATTTTTTTTATCAAGGTGCATGTCATCCATATGGTCAGATTGTGCGGCGCACACAGGAGGGAAAACATAGATATTCCGGGATAGAAAAAAAAATGAAATGATTTTTTTAGATTATCATGTAAATCAGTTTGGTGCATATTTTTGGGCTGGTCTGCAGCTCTTTCGATCTCATAAAAGTTTATTCTTGTATGTTTTCAATGCTAGAAAATAGCCTTTAAGACTCAATATCCCTCATAGCATCTTTTGTTGGAATTGGATAGATTATTACCTCTTCATCGGATAATTCTTCGTCGGATAAGTTTTTGTGAATGTGACTGTCTACTATATCATCGAAATCCATAGGTCGAGGTCCATGTAATTATTTAAAGTTTCCATCTATCAATAGCATTGTGCGCCGTAATATCTTCTACTAGTGTTATTGACCAGGCTCCGCCGAGGCTCTCATCTTATATTTTATCTTCTTGTTTCTTCAATTTCCCCCTATACCTTAAGTTTTAGGATCCTCTCGTCATTCTAATTTTGGTAATAATATTTGTAGCAGATTTTTGCAGTAGTAATCTTTAAAAGCACGGATTATTCTGAAGTTCAATGGCTGTAGTTCGCTAGTACAGGTTTGAAGGGGAAAAGGCTAATTTTATATTCCTCGGTGTTAAATTTGTTGAATAAGCAGGACATCTATCTAGGAATAAGATCATTTTTCTTTTCTTAGCTCCCATCAAAGCATCTAGGCTTAAAAGTTGAAAAAGTCCTTGCTTTTTTATTTGTAGCATATTTTGTCGATAATGACTTGACATTTTTGAAGCAACGAGGTTTATGTGCTTTTCCAATTACTAACGAGGGAAACTTCTCACTGCCATCTAAATTTTTAATCAAAAGAACAGTTATTCTGTTTTTACGTAATATCTCTCCACGACAAGATTTACCCTTAAAGGCAAATGTTTTTGAGGAAGAACATTGAAGAACATTCCAGTTTCATCAGCATTAAAAATATCTCTTGGAGCATAGTCTACAATTAGAGTAGGAACATCCGACTGCTTCCAATCTTCAGCGATGTCTAAATCAACACTTCGAGATTCCCCGCAAACTGATCTAAACACCACAGAGTGCCTCTTTTTGAAACGATCTATTCAGCCATTTGATCCAATAAATCCTTCGATATTTAATCGAGACTCAATGTGCAGGGCCTTATCTCGAATTAATTGACCGTAGATTTATAAAAAAAAAAAAACATTTTCAAACCACTAAAGAAAATTTGATCCAATCATCTCGTCTACTTCGAAAATAATTGCAATTCCACTATTTGTTTCTGCACTTTTTTTACGATCACTTTACGATTTACATTGCAAAGTTCAATAAATGTTTCCGCCATTAACTTGTTAATGCAAAAACACCATTTTTTCCCCAGAGATTGTTTAGGAGTTTAATAAATAATTTACATACTCTTCAATAGAATATTGCAAAAAATTCAATTTAACGTGTCGATAAATCAACGATTACGAAACATAAAAAGAAAAGAGAATTTAATAGTTGCCGAGAGGAAATCCTAATCAGATAGCATAATTATGAACCAAAAGAACTAAATAATTATTTGAAATCCACGATAAAATATGCAAATAACGACGTCTTTCAAATGATGCGATCCTGAGAAGTAATGAGGAGTTACGAGCTTCAATTATCGCCCTTGTACGTCTCTTGAGTTGGAAAAGACGAACTATAGGCAATCACTTATATTGTTATCGAGAGGGTAAAATCCGATACCAACAAGGAGAAGATGTACGTCCAATGCCAGCAATGGCCAAGAGAGGGAAACTCTTTACAAAAAAACCCCATACCAAGACGGTTTGGGTCCCCGCGGTACTTTGCTTGTGCTTTGTGCTAACATAATCAGAAATTTGTGGTCTTCTTTAATCGGTACCCTCATGTCTGAGGATTTTGACCATTCTTGTTCCGAATCTTCGTCATTTTATCTCTACAGGATCTCGCATCACAGCTACTATCGTGGAGCCTGTGACAGTCTTCACTAGGTAGCTCAAGCAGGTGGGCGCCCTGCCCTTCCCATGCGTCCTTCTAAGTTTCTTTCTAAGTTTTCTTCTAAGAGAAACGAGGCTATCGTTTCATCTAGCGAGATGTCCTAAGTAACGAAGAATCCTTTTGAGATATATAGTTGAGAGTTTTTCCTCTTTATTGTTGGCGATTTCTTTTAGGACAGACACGTTTGTGTGTATAGCGGTTCATGATATTCTCAGAAGACGTGGCCAGCTGTTCTCGCTCATGTTCTGTTTTATGGTCCAGGTTTTTATACCTTAAATTTGCAGTAATCATCATAAAATACATTTATTTCCTCAAAATTGAAATGCCCCACTCCTCCATACCAGGAGATCCACAACGAGCATTTAAAGTGCAAAAAATCCAAAATTACAGAATTTTAAAAGATACACAAATGTAACGATACTCTTCCATGTTATAGAAGAGTTACCTGTTAGAATGTGTCATCATCATTTATCAACCACGAGACAATCATTCGCTTAACGTATGGGTCTCACCAGATTCTCGAATGGTAGTCATATATGTTTCCATATCGCAGGGAGCCATGCCGTCTTGATATGCAGTTTTTATTAAAGAGCTTTGCCTCTCTTTACCATTGCCGGTATTGAACGTGCATCTCCTACAAATGTTGGTATTGGATTTTACCCTTCCGACTGTGTCCAGGCAAGTAGGAGGAGGTTTGTCATTACATTCGTTCTTATCTTCTCTATACGTATTAATTATTATATCTCAAAATAAATATTTCACACATGTATTGCGTGAATAACCTTTACTAACCAAAGGGTTTTTAATGGCGATAAATATAAATATCAATGAAACAATAACTTATTTTCCCACCGTCGATGTGTGATGTAAATATTGGTTGATAAAACAATTTTTTTAGTAGACATCCGTGAATGACAAAGAGAAAATGACCAAACTTACACGTGTATCTGATGAATCTTTGTGTACTTTACCATGTTTGCATTTCTTTAACCATAAATAAGATAATTTGTCCTCATTTTTTTTCATTAATAACACTGAAAAATCAGAAAAACATCTAGAACGCCTACACAAGATAACGATTTATACGAGTATATATATCATCGGCTGATATAATATACGTTATGAAATCATAGTCATTATCTCAATACGTATAGGAATCATTTGACTTATACAACGTTAAGAAACTCTGTCGGACAAGGTCGCCGATGAGAATGTCACTGTTCATACGTGCAAGGAAAGTTTGCAATAATAATTCCACTGCGTTTCATAATCTTTCCTCGGTGTTAAAATCATTGGTTAAATTGTAAATTTTTAAAGTGCAGTACTTGCTAAACCAATGTTTGCCGATGCAAGATCATATATGGGATCCATCGACCATATAATCTCAAGATATGGAAGTTATTTGCTATTGTAATAATTGACTTGCAACGGAAGAATAAAAAAATATTGCTAATGTTGATAGAGTTTCGTCTATTCTTCTCAACATCGTCGTTCATGTTTTACATAATTACGGCATTAAAAAATTATAATGAATAATTTACTCCGCAAACTAATCACATACGCAAAATAAATGTCAACGTACGAAAAACTCATAAATAATTATTTTCAAATTATCTCGTATTATTATTGCAATACACGAGAAACTCTGCGACAAAAAAAAAACATAATGGAAAAAGCAAAAAACAATTCTAACGTTACTTAATCTTGGCACACTCCTACAACCTTGAGTGTATAATGATTTAGCGCTGAATTGGACATAGTATACGAGAATCGATCAAAGATTTACACTATGGACTATTTACTCATTGTTCACATCCGGTACCGATTTATATAAAGACTACTGCAAAATAAATGCTTTCGTGCGGACATTAGCCATTGTGTAGATTTTGTAAGGCTTTTATTTTGCCGTTTTCCACATGCTTGTCATTAATGGATTCTATTCCGTTACTCCGAACATGTTAAGAACAACGGTAATGGACGCATAGTTTAGGCTCGTTTTAATTAGCAGAGGAAACGATGAGGACCTTTCTCTCAAGCCAAATGACTAATGACATGATTTTTAGAGACAGAAACTTCCGTTTGAATGAATTTCCTTGTGGCTACTAACATCTGGAACTGAGTTTAATTGTCGCAATAATGGGAACAGAAATCGAGACGGAATCAACTTAAGGGATTATGCCGGGATTTGCCTTAGAGCGGCTAGAAAGTAGCGATAACCTAGACACGGGGGACCAAATATTCGTAGTTGTAGTGAATAATTTAAATAAAAATTCCACCTTTGTCAGAAAATATTAGAGAAAAGTTGCCTTTGCCCCTTCAGAGTATTCTAACAGCATTAGTTGGCCACGTAATCCTGGTGCAGGTTGATCAACTAGCCTTGCGGAGGGGCGGGCCCCTCACTGTGCCGACAGACCAACATTGCACACCTTAACGATAGTCTAAAACAGCCGCTGGGCATTACTTCCATCCGAACAAATTTCCACGTTACCACTACGGCCTGAGAACTGGAGGACGGGGTGATTTTGTTGGGATTGGTAATGAAATGGGAAACGGCTCGAGGAACTATCCTGGCATTTGCCTTTGGATGGCTAGGGAGCCGAGACAACCTAGCCCGGGATGGTCGCTATGTATCATTGATTTATTCGCCAAGAAGTGTTATGCTCAAGAGTAATTCCTTTTCAGCATATTATACAAACAGACACAAGATTTTGAGGATCTTATCATACACAGAAGTGAGAGGACTCAGTAGAAGAAAGCTATTTCAGTAGTTTTTTTAAATTATTATGGCAGGAAAAAGAATTTTTAATATCCAGGAATGAAATTTGTTTAGAATTAGAGCAAAAAACCATGGTTAATAAATTGGCTTCAGCTTCTGCGGACAATATAGATCCTCTCGAGGATGCATGCCAACGAATTATGAGAATGGCAATTGGCATGGGACTAAGGATCAACGAAACCATGACCCTATATATACCCATATGTCAAAGATGAATCCTTGAACCCCTGAGAGTTAAAAACTACTGCTTCGAGGCCACCCAGGAATCCACATAACTCAGCTCACTCATTACAAAAAATAATGAAACCAATTTGGAAGTACGAAGAAGAACCATGCTGACAAACCGGTACTACCTTGGACTTAAATAGCATCTACAGTCAAGATTCCTCTCAACAACGATTAAAATCAAGCTCTACATGACTCTCATTAGACCGGTCCGATAAAGCAAGATGAGCGACAACTAGATATCCTAGAGAGGAGGAATCTGAGACGAATAATTGGAACCGTATTCGACGACAGACAATGGTTTATCCGAAGCAACGAGGAGCTGTACCGACTATACAGGGGTATACCGGTCACAGCTGTCGTCAGAGTGGCAAGACTCCGATCACGCGTCAAGGATGCGGGACAGTCAACCACCGAAAAGGCTCATGTTTAACAAGCCTTGCTCTCCCCGGAGGAAAGGAAGAGCAATGCTGAGGTGGTTGGACTGTGTACAGAGGGACGCTGTATCATTGAAACTCACCGGAAGATGGAGCAACATGACGGCAGACCGGATAAAATGGAAAAGGGTGTTGGATGAAGCCAGGGCTCTCACAAGATTTCCGAAAACATAAATTAGAAATAATTGAGACAAGTGCTCAAACATCCATTTAACAAGTGTCTGCTAATGTGTTAATAAAAGCAAAATAGTTCAAATCAAACTACCGTAAAACCGATCAAACCTCATTTGAACTTTGAGACATGTGAATTCAATTATGTGCCTTCTTACGAGTTGACGCAGATGCAATTTCAAATATCGCATTAATTAATAAAGATTACCCGAAGAACTCCCGTATATCTGAATCCCTCTAGAGAATATCCTAGTAAAAATGGTTGCCGTTCCCTGACCTAGACGGTGCAAAATCCTGCAAAAATCTTTCTAAATCATCAATTAAAGTTAATATACCTCAGGGTTATATTCGATAAGCGTCTCACTCGTTATTATTATATCAGAAAAATTAACTATAACAAGGTTTCGGAGTCGAAATAGGGAATTATCCCTTTAAAATCCCAAAAATCCTATAACGCCTCTCTCTATAAATTAATTACTCGGACATACGGTCAACGCCCCGTGGTTCATCCGGAATGCTGACATACGGAAACATCTTAAAATCCTAACTACAGTGGAACCCCGTTTGTACATGCCCGGAATTTACGTTTCCCTACTATTTGCGTTCAATTTTTATAATCTCTTTTTATTATAGTACCTCATTTTTTAACCACGAGTCTACGTTTTCCCTCTAATTAGGTTTTTTTTTATCAATCCTTTCAAAGACGTAAAAAAATGGGATTTCTCTGTATATTAAAACTCTTTAACGTATTTTTATAAATTGTTCCCTTTCAAAACTTATATAAATATATCCCCTTCAATTTCTAACCTTTCCTATTTCTAATTATCCCCAAGTAAAGTTAGAAAAAAAGAAGATTAAATCCAAATCAGACTCTTAATTACCTCCTGTTTTACCTTTTGAATGCACTCCTACCCTTTTAGTCAAATCCCCTTAAACCTTATCCCTATATCAATATAAATAACAAAATATTATGAAAATCGAAGAGTAATCAAAATTTCTTTGATACGCTCATTCACAAGCAGTGAAAAAAATACTGATAATTAGGGGGATATTCTGAAACTAAACACGTGTCATCGGTGGTTTTAAAAAGTTTAAAAATGGAAATAGGAATCTCAAAGATGTAGGAAGTAAAAGACGACCCCAAAAATTAGATGATGATATCCTGAAGGCGACGGTGGATTCAGATCCTCGTTAAACAATTGAGGAATTATCATCGAAGATTGGCTGTCCATGGTCTACAGTTCATCTACAGGCCGTCGGATTACCACCTTTACAGATCGTTAGAGCATACATTAAGAGGTAAAAAAAAAAAAAATATCGGAGAAATGAAAACGCACTTGGAAAAGTTTTCAATGAAAAATCAAAGGACTTTTTCAAAAAGGAAATCAAACAACTGCCTTGGATTTATAGAACAAGAACATTGGATTAATATCCTTTCACACAGTATTCGGATAAATGGAGACAAGGTTTTGTAATCGTTATGAGAATTGACGGTAAGGATAGATTGATGCTCATATTATTCAATTGAATAGATGGCCGAATACTTAGTAATCTAGTGGGCGACGCATTTAAGCTATGAAATACGATTGCAATGCTTCCGAATCGGAAGACGGATTCATCTATATGATATACGAATCATCATGGTCTACCATATATAATTGTTTTTATTTTTAAAACGGTTTTCGAAAGCACTCTTCAAATTTTTGTTCAATTTTGGCGAATAAAATTATTTCAAGTTTAAAATCGTCGAGCACATCACGGCACATGAATTGTCAATAATAACGATCAGCATCTAATAAGGTAATCAATGTCAAGATACGTCATATACAAGTGTATCTATGAAATAAATAAAGGACTCGATCAGCGATACATTTGTGCACGTTACGATTATTCGTGAAAATTAAGGTTTTAATGTCGATAAAAAAAATATTGATTATTTAGAATACGATTCGTTTCGTTCCGTATTTCAATACACGAGTAATACAGATATTAAATTAAATATCAATCAACCGGATGGGGATGCAAGTGAAAGTAGACGAAAGGATCAATCGCATAGTCACAACACGGCACTGAATTCTGTTGACACTTGAATTATTAATTTGGATTATCCATATTTTTACCCATCCTGAAAATATACATGGTTCACTGTATACATTCAGGATGATAGTGATTGTAGACAATCGTAATAAATAATGATTTTTATGCAATTGTCGGGAACTAATGCGAAAATTATTCGTAGTGATTGTAGACAAGGTTTTTGGGTTGAATACTGAAACTGTCGCCATTGATCCAATTTGTCACACGGGGGGCACAGACCTTGTCTTTGAGACAGACGCGCGGGGGGCGCAGGAAGGCGAGCAGGGCCCATGGCAGGGCCAGCAGCTGGCGCAGCGGGCCGGACTTCTCCATGTGGGCGCGACCGGCTGCTCTGCCGCTCGCGCCCCGAGTGTCACCACACTCGCCCTGACTCGGGCCCTTTTGGCCCATATCCGCGCGACCGCCGACCATGTTCCACTGGCCCACTATCGAAATCTGTCACATATTTATTCGAAAACAAATTCTTGTCGGCCACAGATTAACGCGAATACGTATACAATTTTATCATTAAAAAAATATACAGCGATATTCGTTCTTTTGAATATATAATATATTAATATAAATTAAAATATTACTCTTATTTTAATTTATATTAATATTAAAGGATAAAACCAGTTCTGCATAGAGGTGCTCTTATTAAAAAAAAATGTTAAACGTAATTAAGTAATTATGTCTGATAATGAAATGTTGCAACGATGTAATTTACATATATCAATCATTTTTATCTGCCAAGTAAACACTATTTTTTTCTCTGTGTGTTTTTTGTAATTTTCAACTAATGATAATAAAAAGTAATATGCTTTGTATCGAAGTTTAATTATAAAAAAATATTTCTGATTTTGAAGGCCTGCAAGCAACGGCAACACTTTCCTTCGTTTTTCGTCGACTTTCCCGTCATTTACAGGAACCTCGCCCGCTTTGCTAGCTTAACGAAGATGATTGGCACTTCAACAACTTCACAACAAGAGTTCCTGTCCACGGAGGAAAGGAAGATCGATACTGAGGTGGTTGGTGGATATGTACAAAGAGACACTGCAGCATTGATACTTGCAGGAAGATGGAGTGACGTGGCGGAAGACCGAATTAATTAGAGAAGAGCGTTGTTTGATGAGGTCAGGGCAGGTAATAAGTCTATTTTTATTGTCCATTGATTCGTGGCGGTTTCACAATTCGTTTTTGAAGACAATCAAAGCTTCTACGTCTTCTTGTTTGTTTCGTGCTGCATTGGACCACATTCATAAAATCCTTTTGATTCAAATACGTTGATAACTCGATAACTGAGTGGTGCCCTCGATCAATCTTCTTTGTGGGAAATTTACGGCGATGTTATGTCAGTAAATTTAAATAACAAGTAATAAATTGCATCAAGTAATAATTTTATCATAGTAATAACCGCTACAACCACTAACGATTGCATTCATCAATAAATTTAAATAACAAGTAAAAATATGCACATATTTTATAATCATTAATTAAAGAGGTTATCTAATAAATGTATTTAAAATAATTAATTGGCATTGTAAACAACAATAATATTGCATTCTTCTCTGCAATTTTTAAGCGATTGGATAAATACAGTGTAACCCCGTTTTCACATCTCCTTAAAAACGTAAAAACGGAGTTTCACTGCACACGTGATGTGCTAAGAATTTCGCTAAAAAATGCATTGTTTATTTTAATATCGATGGACCATATGCGTTACTCATCACTCTCACTATCTAACAAAACCAGTTTGGTAATAGATTTGGTATTCCAGATGCGATCAACATTTATTCGTTTTCAATACTATTATTTTTGATTAGATGATCAATAAATAATAATATTTCAAATATTAAAAAAACAATGAAATACTTGTTTATTATCATCATCATCATCATTAACCATTCACGAGACATTCATTCGCTGAGCGTAACCGCCCTACCAGACTCGATCAATAACGCTGTACATATATTGTATTTAAAAATATTTTTAAAGAATCAAATACTTTGATATAAATATATATTTTTAAAAATATCGACAGTTCAACGAATAATATATCCTATTGGAATAAGATATTTGAAAATATAATTATCAAGTGGGCAATGTCTGCTTCGGTACAAAACAGGTTTGTTTACGACCACTTTATTCAGTTTACCTTTAGGTCCAATGACCCAGAGACGATTTTTATTTATATACGCATATATTAATGGCTTTTTTTTTTGCAAAATAATGCGTTATATTAAAAAAAATAGCCTTACTTACCGTTAAAAAATATGTTTATACCTTTACGAGTAGCTTTGATGCATTAACGATCGTTCTGTCGTTGTTTGGCCTCACAGTATTTATTTCACGACCATTTAAAGTGTTTTTGTCTATTTGTGTGTCATCCCATAGAAAACTGCATCCTCAATGCATTGAAGAACGTACTCGGAGAAATCTTACATTCTACGCTTGTGTTATATCTATAAAATATAAGGAATCATAAACAAATATATTTATTTTATATAAATATAATTATTTAAGTTAATTATAAAAAATATTTCCACGGAAGTTGAAACTCATCCAATAACATGAGATATGTGGTCAAACGTCAAAGGTCAACTTCGACCCCCCTTTGGGCCCCCAATAGAATATAATTGAGGAGGGAGGGGGGGAGGTGTCGGTTGTCTAAGGATGAGACCAGACTCTCTTCAATTTTAATATTTTTCCTTGTTTTTATAGAAAGCAACTGAAACTCACAAAAAGGTAAAACATGACTTTTTTTTTTTGAGTCGTGAAGCGATTACATATTATTATATAAGATATTAATCCA
>JAGXCT010034302.1:0-32435 GCA_022495035.1 Philopotamus ludificatus
ACAAATCTTACATGTCACAAAATTCGAAAAAAAATAAAAACAACAATATATAGTTACCACGCGCGCGATGTATTTTCTCGCTCGCATCCGGTACGATGCCGAGTGCGAGTGAAACGTACCTGTGATACATACTGCAAGAGCTTATTAGTCTACAGCGAGACATCGTCGATAATCCATTCAAAAATGGCGCCGTGACGGATGGGTCAAAATATTCTCAATATATGTACATCCGTGGCGAATTCATTTGCCGCTTAGCAAATTATTTTTCATGTGCTTAATTTTATTCTCTATTATTGAGGATTACCTTTGAGTAATCTCCAATTTAAAAAATGATTGGGGTTATTAATAAAATCAGATCTGAATGTTTTTGCTTGAAAAACTGGATTATACGTAATAAAAATAAATCTTTAAGATATCTCAGATGGAGTTAGATGTGCAAAGCAATCTTTAAAAATTACCCAAATAAAAAATGGTATGATTGGTGTATGATTAGTAATATTTTAGTAATTTAAGCAACATCTCAGACAGGATCCAATATAATCCGGCACAAATCGAATGATTTTTTTAATCCTAATTATAAAGCACAAGCAGCAAAGCAATCCTAAGTCCTAATGACATGGTGAATGATATGATTGCTTATGATTTTTGTATGAAAGAGTGGTGCGTGAAATCAATCTGCCACGGGTGTACAAGTATTGACCAAAAAAAATTATGAATTTGTAGTAATTGTCTATTGCTGAAGCTTAACTTAACATAGGTAGTCATATCCAATGATTATCTTATTATTAGCCATCGTAAATGTAGAGAACGATCATTGTTAGATGCCTCGGTCTCCGTATTCGTCGAACATGACCCTCTGCAATCATGAAAGAACGACGTTTTACCAAAATTAATGAGATAAATACAGATTTTGCTTACTTAATCCATCTGTCACGGTGGCTCAAAAACAACCGCATCGTCCTGAGGGGGTATCTCAGATACCCCAAGCATTTCAATGAATTCTTCATCAATATCTCGAATTTTTTTTAATATTTTTAACTGGTTGCGTAAATGTTGCGTAATTGACTACGCTCTCGACGAAGTCTCGCCGTAGAGTGAGCTATCGCAGCACGTATTAATCGGTTTCACTCGCATTTGGTACATCGTACCGGATGCGAGCGAGAAAAAACATCGCGTACGTAGCATCAGATTGTGGTTTTTATTTATTTTATTCGCAATTGCAGACAATAAAGCACAATGATTTTAAAATGTTGTGCGGGCATGTAAGAAAATTATGATAATGCAAAATGGGTCTATTTTTTATTATAAATAATAAATCCAAGCATTTCAAGTCATAATATTGAGAAAATCTTGATCAATATCTTGATAATAATATTTTTGTGGGTTACAGCGGAACTATGTTGAGGATACCGTGTTATAGGAGGGTTTCCGGTATATTCCTATATATTTTATCAACAGCATCTTGAATTCTATGCTCTACTTTTTGCAAAAGATCTGTTGAAGAAAGATTGGTTTGTTGCTTTTGGCTAATTGGAGTAAATATCGTCAGCCCTCCTATAGCGTTCCTAAATCGCTGCTTTTTACAAAATTCCTTCTCAACCAAAAAGCCTTGACCTTTATTTCGCTCAGCAATGTTTTATAGATTCACGAAATATCTAAATTTACTTAAATATTAGAATTTTGTAGAAAAAAGCGATTTACAGGAAACGTTATAGGAGGGTTACTGTACTGTGCAGTTCGATATATATAGAAAACGTTCTTCTCAAACATTTTTTTTTTTGAGCCGTGAAGCGTATTACATATTAATATATTTTTATATAAGACATTAATTCACTTTTCCTCATTTCTGAGGATCGTGACCATGTGTATGATTCCCCTTATGGAGGACCATGGACATGGGTTATCATGGGAATATATAGTGCAGTGGTTTCCCGTTGCCTTCTGCACCGCAGTGATTTGTTTTATACTGAAGAGCGCTGCTGCCCGCTTCCCAGCTTATATTCTCAAACATTAATGTTTTATTTTATAAATTAAATATTTTACTGATTCTGCTTATTTTAACCGATCCACCACGGGGGCTAGAAACTAACCGCGTCATCCGAAGGTGGTCTATTTATAAGGAAAATAGACCCCAAGCATTTCAACTCAAAATATTGATGAATTCTTCATTTTTTATTTTTTTTATTTTAATTTTTTTCGCAATCGCTTCAGACTCTTTTAGACAAATACAAAAAAGCTTGTAACGGATTTATATTAAAAGTTTTAATCCGTAAATAATATAGAATTGCGTAAATCAAGCGACGTAAATATATCAAAGAATGTGTTTTTTCGTTTTAATTATTTCCGTTTAGATTCTCACCTCGCATAATTCCGAGAATATTCTAATACTGATTTATTGACACTACAGTTTTAACGATGCATAAATTTAAAAAGCGCCAGCATTTAATGATTCGTTTTTCAGTTCATTGTGTTGAATAGTTTTAGACTTAATTCTGATAAATACGTCGGACCATCTTCACGCACTATTAATCTCAAACATTTCGGGCACGAGTACTAATTTGACAGCTCACGATCCAACATATTAAATTATCTTGCGGCATGTGTTTCAGCAGTGGTTCTAAATTCGGTGATTCGGATTTATCGTCGCCGTGCAAAAAAATGGCTCGGCCGCGCCCCCCGCATTCGGCGGCCCTGTCCTCTCATGAAAATCGCTTTATTTTCTCATCCGGCATAATTTATATCAATTTTCTTGCGGTGTAAGTGATTACTGCGAAATCTGAAATTGTACTGCAGTGTCATGCATCATATTTGCACGAGAGGGTCGTCTCATTAGTTATATTTCGACCTCATTATTTTTATTTTTTTTAACGCTTCACCTGATCTGTTAAAATGGCAATTCTACCGCCGTCCAATCTGTGAGCGAACATCTTCCAGCAATTATAGTTTACGACTCATAAAGTGGTTTTAGTTAACCGCAATCGTGTTTCAAGATTGCATTTAATGCGTGGCCATGCGTTTCCAGCATGCACAGGATGTCCGATATACGCCGAGAATAAATATATTTTTTTAATTAAAAATTCTCGTCTCATTTAAAAAACAACAATGAGCCATGTCGCCATATATGGCGCATTTTACTTCATCTTAGTGCAATAATATATTTTTTTAAGTAATAAAAATAAATTTTCACATGGATTAGTATGACGTGAATCATATTATGCACTTGATTCATAGTATAAGTTTTATTCAATGATTTATTACTACGGCATAATATGCGGGTCTTGCATTTATCGGAGTTATATTTTAAGATCTATATTTATATTTTAAGTATGAATTTCCTCTCATACGCCTGTGATTCACATGCTGAAAATATTTATAGTTTTATTCTATGATTAAAATTGTATTCAATCGCATTTAAAAGAAAAAACAATGATAAATAGTTACTAGTAAATTTTTCCCTAATCCTCTTCCAAGCCCTATTTAGCCCAAGTACCTATTTCGAGATTTTAACGACGCTTCTTCATCTTTATTTTATTGAAACTTAATTGAAACCGATAACGGTCAATCGTAAACTCGGTTAATCAAAGCGCGGATAATCAGGGTTCTTGTAATTTAATAATAAAGATATCATAATCACTCAAAGGGCTTTGAATTTAATTAATTAATATTTGTCATTGTTTTAATTTTATTGAATTGCATGTTTTGAATGTGTTGGGTAATCCATAGATTCTCAAATGTTATTAATTAAATTTATAAAAAAAATCAAAGCTAGTTTGTCGTAAATTTTTGGTACAGATTGTGATTAACTTGTGTACAATATGACACCAAATATTTTATCTCTTATACCTCTCAATATACGCGGTACTCCTTATACGCGGTTTCACTTTTACTCCGTCGTTTCATTCTTTAAATATTATTCCTTCATGTCACAAACTTTTTGTATTTGTTTAAAAAAGTGTAAAGAATTAATATTATTGCGAAAAAAAAACAATATTTGCTTCAGTTGTCACGGGCGCAATGTTTTTCCTCGCTTGCATCGAGTACGATGTGTCGAGTGCGAGTGAAACCATACGAATGACGCGACAACTCGGCGGTCGGTAGTCAGTAGTCGCTGACGTGTCGCCTGTCTGCAGCGAGACATCGCCAAGTACACTTGTCATTTACGCGTCATATTAATTAGTTTAAATTAGTCAAAATATCGAGCAAATTATAAGGCAAGATCAAGAATAAATCAAGAATAACTATCTTTATTCTTAGAATAATCTTTTTTTTAGAAGATATTGATGAAATGAAATGCTTGGGGTCTATTTTTCACTATAAATAGACCCCCTCCGGACGTTACGGATCGGTTGATAAAATTTCAAATACTGAGTGTTTTATTTCTTAATAAAGACATTTGTTGGAGTTCATCAGGTCAAGTTTCTTACATACGCCCCCCACAACATTTGTAAATATAATATACGGCCTATTGTAAATAAAGGTTGCTTATCCCTGATCTATAGGGTTTAATCTGATTCAAAAAATACATTTTTTTTTAAAATAAATAAAAAAAACTTGATTGTTATTACTAATTAAGTTATTACTTGTTGATACTAATTTAGCTAACTCGATGACTTAAATATGAGTCATTTGTAAAACTATCGGTAAGAACCGCTGACGCAATTATGCGTCATTCGATATCGATAAAGATTACAGTAAACTCTTCTATAGAACACTTTTTATAACGTGTGCGACAGTTTCTCATATCGTCCCCCCTTCTAGAGCGTTATTTCTGCAAAATACGAAACTTTAAAGCTTATATTACATATTTCGTAAATATGTCATTTGGAATATAAAACATAAATATGCGCATTTGAAGAATATTTGCCGGTAGCTTTTTGTCTCGTTTATGTATTCCGCTGTGACTGGCGGATCATCTTAAAAAAACACACTCCAGGGGCGTTCAATCAATCAAGTAAGAACATATTTTTATTTTCTCTTGCTATGAAACAATTTGTAGCCAAGAAAGTCGAGTTATATTTTTTTCAATATATTGTAAACTCTTGTAAAATAATTTTATTATAATTAAATTATTTTTTATAAATAATATTAATTATAAATCGAAAGAAGCATTAGTTAGTAATATATTTATGTTTATGTTATTACAAACTTTATATCCACTATTCATATTTATGGTGCATTTAAAATAAAATTAAAAAGCCCTATCCCTAAATTTTGTATTGCTGCCTAGACTTCTATAGGGCGGGTTTCTATATCTTATATATCTATATGTTGATATACTATTATATTCATTATTTATTATTTTTTTCATAGTTATTTTACAAAAGATTTATAAAAATACAGTCAAACCTGTTTTTGTGCGGTGAATAGGAATCGCATAAAATAAATTATATCTAAATAGAAAAAATAATGAATTTACATATATGATTTTATTGTAAATTTATTATTATTTATTTTATTCTTAATAGTCCAGGGAAATATAAGCACTCTATCAGGACGACAATTAACGAATGTGATTATATAGTGCAGTGATGGCGAACCTATGATCTGCGAATCAGACACTGGCCCACGGAGCCTTTTTAAATTTTTATAAACTTATATTTTATTAAGGTTTTAATTGGTTTGTTAACATATTAGAAGATCTAATTTTTTTTTTTAACCGATTCGTCACGACGGCTCGAAACCATCGCCGCTGGCCGATGGGGTATATTTTGTATGAAATGAACGTATGAAAATAGACCCCAAAAATGTTAACTCAAGAATTGATAAATTCTTCGACAATACCTTGACATTTAGGCCCGCTCCCGGCTCGGCACATGTGGGTTTCTTTACTTGCACTGCACAATATTTTTTCTCGCTCCCACTTGCATATGCGCGATGTATTTTCAAGCTCATTTCCGGTGCGGAGCGATAAAAAACATCTAGAGAACGTCACTAAAAATTTAGAAATGAAAATCCCGCAACCCTCCTTCTCCTTGCCAAGTGACGCCACTGACTAGACACCACGAACTAGTATTAAAAAAATAATAAACAAAAATTCGACCCACTTTTCAAAAAGGTTCGCCATCACTGATAAAGTGCAATACATATTTAATTAGCTCAAGCAATGTGTATGTAATGCGATGATAAAATACATTTGGCAAACTTTTTTTTTCGTATACCGCATAAAAAAAATCGCATAGAAAAAAAATCGCACAAAAACAGGTTTGATTTTAGTAATATTTTTTTATTAGATTAAATATATTCAATTACAAATGAAGCACAGCGATGTTCACATGGGGTTGAGGCTTGTAATATATTCGCGTGTGTTTCAGCAAGGCCCTCTTGAAAGTTCCGCACAGTGGCATAATGGACACGCTTTGCTCCTTTTTCATTTGCTCAAGAAATAATAATGTCCGGTGATGTATGTGGCCCGTGTGTGTTACATACACGTACACGTGTACGACCGCATTATTATGTAAATGTGGCAACCCTAGTCCCAATTTAGGCATCTTTCCCAGTGCCCCCGGGTAAATTTTCACTATTCTCACGTTTCGGACATCATTTGCATAACTGTTAATTAAAAGACAATTATGCAAATAAAATGGTTTATCTCTTGCGGTAATGGTTTTCTAAATTTATCATGGATGCGTATTCCAGTGTTTTTTTTCCACTTTTTTTTTTTATTTTTAATTAAAATAAAATTCGCCGCGATCTGACGCGGTCATCTCGTTATTTATCATTTCGTAAATATCAGACGCTCTCCGCTGTTTTTATATATAATTATTTGTTTTCTTTAAAATTTGCAACGCTCCGTGTTACGGCAACTTTAAAATAATCCCGTAAACATACGGCGCAAGAAACTTGTATGCTTGCTTGCGATATAAAGAGAAACTTTCTCGGCACGTACTGCTCAAACAAGTGTCAACTTTGAAATAAACCAAAGGCATAATTACTGGGATTAGAACCATTTAGTGAATTTACATATCTGAGAAAATCGCCCGTTTAAGTCATTATTCAATTTTAATTTAAGCTTTTTTTTACACATCTGTTAGATAAATATTGAATAATTACAAAACTGTATATTAATTATGTACGTAAACTAACTAAACGATCAATGCGGGATTATTAACGTTGTTCCTATTTGGACAGGGCTAGAATGAAACGAAGAATGTGTCACCATGGATGCACATGGGTGCATATGGCCAGATTGTGCGGCGCACACAGGCACCGAAAAATTAAGAGCGCCGAGAGACGCCACGATGGGAAAATTCAAATATAATAAATCATTAAACTCTCATAAAATCGAAATTCTTTTTCATAAAAAGTTTTATTTATTGTAGAGGGGGTAAATTAAAGTTCTGCACACAGGCGCCGGCTACTGTAGGCGCGCCACTGGATATAGATTGGAATTTCACTCCCTAATCCCAAAAAATGACTAAAATATCTGCATCTTTATGCAATATTTTTTGTATTGATTTATTTTTACAGAATTTCTTAGTACTATACAGTAAACTCTCTAGTATTTTACGGTTTTCTATAACAAGTTCGACAGTCCCTCCTTTAGCGCTCCATTCTAGAACGCAATGCATTACCGCGCGAAATTTAGGTTGATGCGCTTTGGTTGACAATCAAATATAACACAAGCACGCGATGAAACTAAAAATAGAACAAGGTCATTTAAAATATGCGAATTGAAAAAGGTTAATTTTCAGAAATATGGCCATTGATTTCATCATAATAAAATATATAAATACAGTAAACCCCTCAATAGCTCCGAAATAGCCCTATAGAAGGCGAGGCACCTGTACAAAAATTGGGGTTAGGTTTTTTTTATTGTATTTAGTGAATTGAACGAAGCCAATACATCGACTATTTTTTTTTATTCACATAATTTAAATGACCTTGTTCTATTTTTAGTTTATTCACGCGCGCGCGTTATATTTTATTGTCAAGCAAAGGCAACGACCTTTATTTCGTATTGCACATTTACGAAATATAGAATTTGACCTTAAAAATTTGGCGTTTTATAGAAAACGGCTATCTATAATATGGGCACTACTGGAGGTACAGCCGCACACACCGCTTTGCTGAAGCAAAATGCGCTATAGGAGGGTTGAACGTATGATTACTGTATCAACATTAATATAAAGTAAAATACAGTCAGCCCTCCTATAACGTTTCCTCTAAATTGGTTCTTTCGAGGTCAAATTATATATTTCGTAAATAAATAATACATTCCCCAGCGAAATAAAGGTCAATGCCCTTTGGTTGACAAGGCATTTTGTAGCAAATAGTACCTACGTGGCGGATTGATTTCACGCACTTAGTAAAAATCGTTCTTTTTTTCCTTTTCATCAAAAATATTATTATGTTATATACTATTTATATTTAACCTTTACGACAGAAGAGAGTGAATCAAAAATAGATGTGGGTTCAAGTGGTCTCATGGAAAATAGTAATATACAGTCGGCCCTTCTATAACGAAGAAATCGGGACCACGTCATAGAAAACCTGCGTTATAAAAACTAAAGACATTGATCATTTTTCGATTCGTATATTTTAATTTATCTTATTTACTTGAAACTTGTTATAGAAAACCGCAGTAAAGCAGGGAAAGTTATCGTACGGAGGGTTTACTGTAGATCGCTTTTTATCTAATTTTTCAAAGGATAATAAGCTAAAAGTAGATTATGTCATAAATTCCTATCTAAAGGAGCTCGTTGAGAATTTTCAATGAATATATTTCCATTTGAGGATAACATTATCTTCGCCTTCGTAGGACCAAAAAGAATCGCAGGGTTTTGCACCATCGGATTTGACTTGAGAGAGATCTTTTTAGTTTACATACAATTGCTAGGCAGACCCTTAGTTGTGTACCACTGATTAAATATATTTATTATGCGGAACAAGATAAATTTACACAAGATTTGTTTTGAAAATTTGATGTATTTTATTTAATTATTTTTGAAATGTAAATATTTTACTCAAATGTAAATTTTTTACTCAAATGTAAAATATTTATAGTTACAAATTAAAAATATTTTTTGCATTTACGGTAAATAAAGTTTAATGGCACGTATATTTATTATCGAATTTCAATTAAATGTTGCTGAAAGAGGTCCACAAATGAGACTGGAGCCTCTTTAATCCGGAGGATTACCTCAATGACCACCCACGACGAGATTTGCCGTTGAACATCCACATATCGCGATACATCTATTCACGTGTACGGGTCACATTACATTCCCTGCATCCGTGTAACCAATAAATTGGACTAGTAGAAGAGCAGTTAAAGCCCGGCCTCGTGTTTAGTGTCACATCCAGCCACCAGCCAGACATACCAAACATTGACACCGTTTAACATTTTACCAACCACAAATCTCTCGGGTTTCTGGCTGTAAAAATAAATTCGGATGGGGACCTCACACGCACTGATTCGGCACCCTCAAATGATTTACGGACCTCGAGGAATTTTAAGTACGCGCCCGCATTGTCGTCCTTATCTTCGGTAGCCTAATGGACAACCGTGTCCCAAAAAACAATTCACGGTACATAAATCTGTAGTAGGACCGTTTTGGGTCATTGAACACGCAGTTTTGCTAATCGAGCAACAATAATCCCCCAAGAACGAAGAGAGAGTATTAATAAGCAATAAAATCCTCCGGTGCCTACTCGTTTAACAATTTATCGTTTTAGCATCTTGTTAATGGTTAAATGTGGCTTGGATTGTGCATTCCGATGGCCGCTGCGAATCGTGTTAAATATTTAATCTCAATGGAATTAATTATTAATAATCGTTTTGCACAGAATTCATTTAACTTAATAATATTTTAATATGATTTTTTACTACGTTAAGGTTTATTTTCCGAGAATCTTTTTTTTTTTTAAAGAAAATGGTTGTCGACCGCAATTGCGAGTAAACTGAGGCAATCGCACACTGCTTGCCATTTATTCTCTTGACTGAGAAAGAAACTGGACACACTGTTTTTATTTTTCACACAGTATTAACTAGGATTTAGTTTCGGAATTGGGCTCTTAAATCGTGTAATGCCAAGAACACGGTTGATAGGTACCTAGAAAATGCAGTGTTATGCAAAACCGTGTTATATTATTAATTTTATAGCGTGCCGACAGTATCGTGTCCGACGACTTAGATTTGAGCCCCTATACCCCCCTCTAAAATTAAAAAAGGATTTTTTTTCAATTTTAAGAGAGTTTAATGAATTAATATTTATTATTTTTCAATTTTTCCCCTATTGGTGCCTCTCGGCGCTCCTAATCTTACGACCGCTGTGTGCACCGCACAATCTGTCTATGTGTCAAACAATACCAAATATAATATATTATTTATTTTCAATTTATCAACACACAGTTTAATATTTTTCTTCCTCATCACTGCTGGAGACAATTAATCTCAAACGTTTTTTTCTATTAAATGATAACATCTTGACTCTCTGAATCATTCTCTCCATTACGTCTACTGCCTTCTTTGTAAAGTCTATACTTTGATATTTCAGCATTCAAGAAAAAATCTTATAGATGTTTTGCTAAACCAGAGCCTTCCTGGAATTTATGTAATTAATTTATTAATTTCATAATGCTCGAAATCGTCTTAATGAACAAATTCTGAAGCCGTTTTCAGCAAATCCGCCATCTCCCTTTTAAGGAGTGCATACGTTTCACCAAAAATCGTGTAAAAAGTGACATAATTTGTAGAAATTATTTTTATTTATAGAAAAATTAAAGATTGTTTCTCTAAATTTAAAATACCGTGTTATAGAAAATCGTAAAAAAAGGTAATAATGAAAACCCAATGAATAAATTATATAAAATCAGTCATTTTTACTTCTTTGCTATTCCTTAACCGTTTAAACGCCACGGCGTGCAGGCACGCGAAACTGGCTAACCAACAGCGCCACGGCAAACGTTACTATAAATTTATTTATGAATAAATATAATATTTTTAAATAAAATTTAATGCATAGACATCTTTTGAAGGCAACGTGATTGTTAGAATGTCGATATGTTTAGCCGTTTCATTTTGTTTGAAGTTTATACGGCGTACGGTAAAAATTCATATAATTGGCTTGGCGATTAAAGGGATAAGTTGCTTATAGATCTCCTGATTTGAAGAGTTTTTAATTTTCGGCTTCTTTATTAACCGTTTGAGTACCGTGAAATATAAAGCTAGGTAACATCCATATACGGCAATTTTTTTATATTTTATTAAAAAAATAGAACTTATCAAAATATATTGTTTGAATTTTTAATATCAGAGTCGAAATTTCTTATTTTACGATATTTGTGTCGTCCCCGCACAGAGGACACATATGTCCTCGCGGTACTTAAACGGTTAAAGAAAGAGGATTCTATATTTTTTTGCATGTTAGAGCAAAACCGTGTTATGGAAAGGTTTCCGCAAATTTCTGATCCTGTTGGATCGAAACCGTGAACATTTAATTTTAACATTATTAATTAAAAAACAGTAAAAATATTTATTTATTATTTTTCTACACATCCTAACTTTCCTGCAATTTTTCAATATCCTTTTAAATCGACCCTCTTCTTTTCGATAATTAAAATACTTAATTGTTTTTTTTTAACCTAGGTTTCTCTCTTCTTTTTGGATGTCTTGGGATCTGAAGAAGTAATATTTCGATAGCTCTGGAGAATCTAAATCTAATACTTAATTGTTTTTTTCCTATTAAATTTTGGGTAAAAAGTATTTATTAAAAAAAATCTGTTAGCTTAGTTATTGAAGATAAAGGGAGGAAATAATACTTTAAAAAGAACCTTGATATATTTAAATCGAAGAATAAGTGTATTGATACTAATAAATTCTTTAATAAATAATGAAAGACTCAAATTTTTTTTTTTTATGCAGTATTTCTTGTAATTTAACCCTTTGAATGCTAAGATTTTTCTGTTTAATAAAAAGAATCATCGATATAACGCTGTTCGGCAATGAAAGGGTTAAAAAAATATTTTTAAATATACTTTTCTTTGATTAGAAATACACCAATCTCTCGATTTACACGGTTTTTAAAATCACATAAAAAATCTTTTTTTTTCACGTTTGTCATTTACGCGGGTGAATTGCTGAATTTTTACATCTTTATCGGATGACGTATGTTCAGCATTTCAGAGGTGCAGATATATTCAATAGTATAGTTGGTTTTCCGTATTCCGAACTAGGCCAGGCACTAATTACACGGTGGGTAAATCTTACCCGTTTTTCATTCCCCGGTGTACGGAATGTTCTGGAGTGCACTGGATTCCGAGATTCGATCCCAGCGGTGCTCGACAACACATATTCGGTATTCCAAATCAACAACCTCAGGATGAACGTGTCTAGAGTGGGTGAACCCGATTCCTCCCCCCCTGCCATACGACATAATTGACCCACATTTACACGGTGACGTCAGAATAAAATTGAAAACGAAAACATAATTATCCCCGGTCCCGTGTGATTTGGGTTAAAAGGATTCTAAAGTAAACATCGAAAAGGATAATTGATATAAAACAAATAGAAGGAAGGGGTCACGCGTAGTCGCGAGGCGAATCGACGATAATATCCGTGAAGTTTTTAACCTTTGAATAATTTATTGCCGATCTAATCTAAATTTTAGTATCGTGCAACGAAAGAGGAAACTATAAATCCGACGTTGCTATTTTTTGCTGTGCAAATAATTAGCGATAGGATGAGTCGATCGTAAAATTATACACGATTACAAATTTGGCTTTTTGATTGTATCGGCTTCCCGCTCGTTAATTACGTCGTGATTTATTGCTAACCCTTCTCAAGAATTTTTGCGATGTTTGCCATATTAACCCACGCATGTGTTAGAAATTGCAAAATCAAACAGGGGGTACACTGTGTTGTGGGTGTTAGCCAGAAATCGGCAATTGATTGCCTTTGAATGCGCAGAAGAGATCGATACGTATTAGAAAAGCGGATGACCCCAAAAAAATATAAAAAATATGTTGGTAATTAAAATACATATATTTATCTTTTATCAATTAAAAAAAATATATAAAAAATGTCGATTTGTGCCATAGACCAGGGGTTAGCAACTCGCGGCCCCCACACTTTCTCGTGCGTCCCTTCAAAGATTTTATATGTCGGATTTTAAAAATACCTATGTCTCGATCTTCTAATTCGTCTTACATTTTCAATAAAAAAAAATGTTTTCGGTAAAATAGCTTTTAAGGCCCTCAATAAGCCACATAGCATTTGACTTCATTGACATTAGCGGGGAACACTTCTCACTACCATCTGAATTTGTAATCAAAAGAACAGTTAGCCTGTTTTTATTTAATTTCCCTCTATGACAAGTTTTACCCTTAGACGAATGTCTTCGAGGGAAGAACATTGAAGA
Source organism: Philopotamus ludificatus (assembly GCA_022495035.1). NCBI lineage: Eukaryota > Metazoa > Arthropoda > Insecta > Trichoptera > Philopotamidae > Philopotamus > Philopotamus ludificatus. The sequence continues at coordinate 13,359 of JAGXCT010034302.1, forward strand.
ACAGTCCTGTTTCATCAGTATTCCAAGTATCTCTTGGAGCATAGTCTGGAATTACAATAGAAACTATGCTTTCAATCTTCAGCGATGTCCAAATCAACTCTTTAAGATTCCCTCTAAGCTGATCTATACACCAGAGAGGGCCTCTTCTTTAAACGATCTATCCGGCAATTTGATGCAGTAAATCCTTCGATATTTAATCGAATTAATGGACCGTTTTGATTCCTAATATTTAAAAACGTCACGTATTTATTTAAATATGTTTAAAAATTGATTCGAATTTTAAATATTTCAAACGCAAATTGCGGGAAATAAAAACGTAAAGGCAGCAAAAATTTCACTATATATCCTACGCCGTTTTTTAATAGTATTTCTAATATTGATTGTTTTATTTTTGAAATTTTTATACTAGATTTATTTGAGTTCATCATTCAGTGTATGTATTATCATAAGTTTCTTACATGCAAGACATTTTTAAATTTGTAGCTGACCTGGTGTAAAAAAAGGTTGTTCACCCCTGCCATAGACCCACTTCCATTTTACTAGCAGCGTATCAATTCCTTTTTCTTATAACATTTAGAGTAGATCAAGAAGATATTTTCCTATGCCTGGTTAATTTACTCTTCAAAACTGAAGGTTTTTCCATTCTAGAAGTTCTGTAAGGAACACATACGGTTATAGTCTTTTAGGGCAGGATCCAAGAAGTAAGGTAGATGGGGTAAAATAGATTATATTATATTAATACAAGCTCGAGATTTTTTTTTAGTCATCCTTTGCGGATGTGGTCTCGTATGGTCGAGAAAAGTATCAGATTAATGAATACAAGACGCTGATTATTTCGTGGAGTTTCTCTTGAAGTCTTTAATTTTAATATAATTTTGACAACTCGTGATAGATTATTCCTCAACGATCAATAAAACCTTATTTTCCTGAATGTTTACATGTTTACTTCCGGATCTGGTAGGGATGGTTTATCCTTATCAATTCAGTTTTTTCACACAGTGCGTCTTGATGTATAATGCAATTATATTTTAGTAACAGGACGATCAGTGCGTGTACTGACGTCATCAGTACACGTACTGATGAGTACTTTTTCAAATATATCTGATCCACTTGTTGAATTTCTCTAACTTCTCCAATGACGGTAAATAATTTATTGTGATGTTTTAAGCCTGTTTGCCATTTCTCCTGTTGATTTGCATAGACTTTGCTCTAACATTACCTTTAAAGGCCAACATCAAAGCCAAAAGGGATTCGTCTTTCAAAGTCGTGTCTCCAGATATTTGCCAATCCAATTTCTAAGTGATGAAGTTATTAATCTTACGCTAATACACTATTGTCTTGCACTTTTTACTCTCCATTTTAAAGGGTAGGAACAAGATTTCACGTCCACACCATATTTCAAATGACTAACATGACACTTATCTTTTTAATAAAAAAACTCGTTAGTTCCATTAGTGAATGGATAAAAGGAATATATTCAGATACATTCACTGGAATTTCTTTACGACTTGACCTAATAGCAGATTTGAAAAAAAATCATTACACTCATGTTAATGCTTTTTCTAATTTTCGAAGCACTCGACGTTTCTGTATTTATCTCCTCATTGTGGGCAAAATGTTGTCCGTTCATGTTTTTTTTCGTCTTCGGGAACAGAAATGCGTTTTCGATATTTATGACGTCACATCAATCGTTGTTAGCATTTCTCGCTATGATCATAAACAACGATATATCTCTGTTTAGCATACAAAGGGTTAAATTGAAGAATCATTTTTTTCTTGACAGCATAATAGTGAATACTGAATAATTTTAACTGGATTCTTTGTTTATGTACCGTACTTGATTTTAATATATTTTAATAAATTGTATTTTTTTTATTAATTTTATCGGATTAGAACTAAAGCCCTCGTTTACTGGCCATAATCACAAATGTTTACTTTCAATTCCCATCGCTTCCTCCTCTCAATCAGGCGGCCTGCGTACATACACACAATTTACAGCATCAACACTTATTAAATTATTTTTGTGTTGATTTATGCAAACACGCAACGCAAATTAATGTCCCGGATTATGGAACAATTAAGAGGGGGGGGAGGCAGTTGGGCAAGCTGAGCGTTGGGGAATCAGGGCCGAGTAGTAGAGCGGGGTGCGGGAGGGGGGATGTATGTGTCGTTTGATTTTCGCCAGTCGTAAATAGCTCAAGACAGCTTTGGCCATAGCGCCGCACAAAACCCGGCCAGCTTTGCGAGCGTGAAGTCATCCAGTTTGATTGTGCCACCGAAGAATCAAGGCCCATTTTTACTCTTGTCCTCCCGGGGCCGCGGGGCTTTGTCCTTAATCCTTAATTATGATTCTGGACACGCACACCCGGCCCGGTTGATCCCCTTTTTGTGTCACTGGACGGACGGTCATGAATTAATGTATAGAATTTTGCATTTCAAATAAACGATACACACATCCATCAGCAGGAAAGAAATCCTCTTCCATCTGTTGTGGGGCACGTACCCCGGCTCCTGTTTCCGCGTAAATGTCGTAAGTAACCCCTCCCCGCGCCTCCTCCTATCCCCCGCTACGTAAATACGATCCATTGTAAGTGCTTGGACTTGCGACGGTTTGGAGTGGCGTGATGTGCACGGTGACCATGCATGGAGTGAACTCGGGACAATTGCATCACTGCATTTCTCTATATATTATTATATAATTTTATTAAAAATCACAATGTGTAAATAATTTAATGTACACACAACTCCTTTTTTACACAGTAGATACGTTCCACAAATTCGTGTTTGAACAAATAGTTCCTGTAAAAATATGTATTTTTTTGACCGTGTTATTTCAAAATCGTGTAATCGAATAAGAAGCATCTATAGGGTTTTATTTGATATCCGATTAAGACATAATTTTATTAAAATTAATTTGAAAAAACTTGGTTTAAGTTATTCACTAAAAGATCTTTTGGGTCAATACGTCTGATCCACGGATATGAATAGTTTAATGTGAAAATTTAATCATTTTTTTTACTAAAATTAAATAATTTATGTCCAAACCATTATTTAATATTGTTATTGTTACATAAAAAAATGTATAGACTGAATTTAGTATAAATTCGGTCAACCCTTCTATAGTGCTCGATGCTATAAAGCAGGATGTACGCTAATCGCTCCCTATAGTGCTTCCTTCTAAATCGCCGTTTTCTACAAAACCCTAAATCTTCTAAATCAAATTGCATTTCGTAAATATGTAATAAATTAGAGTGAAAAATAGAGGTAAATGGCTTTTTGTTGACATTGACATAAAACAGGGTCATTTAAAAAATGCGATGTAAAAATATCTGATATATTGATTTTGTTCAATTTACAAAATACAATTAAAAAAACTGATTTTGTATGTGTGCCTACACTTTTTCCGGGTTTTTATAGCGTGGTCCCTATCTCGGCGCTATAAGAGGGTTGATAATAAAGTAATGACATTACTAGAACATTATGAACTCTTATTATTTTAGTAAACCAAATTTTATAAATTTATCATCGCTATCATTTGACATTGCAAAATATTTAGAATTTGGTACAGTCCGCACTCCTATAGCGTTTCCTCTAAATCGCTACTTTTTACAAAATTCCTTGTCAACTAAAGAGCATTGACCTTTATTTCGCTCGTCAATGTATTATAGATTTACGAAATATCTAAATTGACCTTAAAAATATAAGAATTTTGTAGAAAACAGCGATTTACAAAAAACGTTATTCAGTTTTTTACGTCAAATACACCCGTTTGCAACTCAAATGCATCCTTTTGCAAATCAAATGCACCCTTTTACAAATTAACTTAAATAATTAAATATTTTTCAATATATATACTTTTTTTATCAGTTAATTTAAAAGTTAAAAAATGTAAAAAACAGGTTCCACTGTATTTATGCAGTACCCCGAAGTTTTTCCGCTAATTACGTTTTTTTTTATCAGTTTCTTCGAAAACGGATTCCAATGTATTTAGTACCCCGAATTTAAGTTTTCCTGCTAATAATGATTTTTTATCAGTTCCTTTAAAATCGTAAAAAAACGGGTTCCTCTCTATTTAGTACCCCGAATATAAGTTTATCCGTTAATTACGTTAATTCTGTTTCCTTTTGGAGTGATTATTATAAATTTGTATTAAAAAATCATTCAAAAATACTTATTTGGTAATAAGCATACTATAATATAATAATATAACTAAGTAATTAACAATCATTGTTAAAAACATTAAAAAACCATTGTTTTTTTCTATTTATTTATAAAAAAATAAGTATTTTATTGAGAAGGGTATCAGATCAAACCCTATAGCTGTTTCTTATTCATTTTACCAATGAAAATCTTTTTTATATTCATGTAGAACAGGCGTGAGCAACCTTTTTTGACAACGGGCCATTTACAAATTTAAAAATATTGCGCGGGCCGCACGTTAAAAAATTATATTAATACAAAAAATAAATAAAGAACTCAAATTATCTCTTTATCAACAAAATAAAGTATATAAAATTACAGAAATAAAACACTATTTAATATTATATAAAATATCGAATCTACGTTCTACATTGTAGAACGTAGATTCGACCAAAAATATCCAGAGTAAAAAAGGTTAAATAGTACATAGTATTTTTTTCGTCACTTTATTCTTATATTTTAGAATGTTAAAACAAATTTTATTAGTAGATTTTAAGCGTTTAATATATTGATAGTGATGTAATAAAAAATCACCTCCATTTATAGAGATTTTTATTGATGCTCACGTCCGAAAAATATCCTGTTAACTTAGTGGCTTTTAGTTTTATGTCAGTGGCTTGTTCTTTGCGGCTTTCTCTCCATTTCTAAAAAGCCCACGAGCTCTATTACAGAGACGTCGTCTACACATTTGTTCCACCCCACCGGCCACCCCATTCCATTATGACGGATTTCGGTCCCGGGTCGACCGGGACACCGGCGAAAGGTGGTCACCGCACCGTTATCGCGAGCGCCGATCCCATGTCTCCGGAGTCTCAAATTGCTGTCGAAATCCTTTGTGCTCACTCGGGGAACTTATCAGAAATTGGTCCTGCACTTCTCTGCCGCTGAATACTACATGATCCGAAAGTGAAGACCCTCCCCTTAACTTTGATTCTGGCTGCCGCTCGACTTGGCCCGCTTCAACTCTACTATATTGACTTAACCCCCTTCGGTCCGCGGCGTCGTCGCCGTCGCGCAAATTAGTTCCGGCACATTTCGCAAATATAATCAGTCGACGGCAAATATTTTCCTAATTAATTGTCTTGGCGATCGGTTGTTTTCGTTTTAAATTTCGTCCGCGGGCCGTGATTTGAATTTAATCCGTTGGCGCGCATGCGCACCGTAAATATTTGCTCTCCGCGCTCATTCCGTGTACTACAACGTCAACACATGGCTAATACTTTATTTATATTGGTACTCGTCGTGTTTGCATAGGCTAATAATGTTGTGTGCTTTCCTTTTTGTATGGCATATCAATCACTTTCGTCGGTTTGAATCAATAATCGGACATAACTAAGTTTTTAAATATTTAAAATCCGTGTTGTCATGACGGAAACGTGTCTGATTCTGTTTTTACGCGATTTTTTTAATAATGACTTAATTTTTTTAATATATACAGTGAACCCCCTCATTTTTACGTGAACGGAATTCACGTTTTCCCGCTATTTGCGTTCAATTTTTACGATCCCGTTTTATTTTAGTACATTTAGTACCCGCTTTAAAATTTAAAACTCAATCAATTTATAAACATGGGATGAAATTGAAGATATAACGATCAAAAAATAATTTTCAATTTATTTTTCTAACCCCAAATCTATGTTTTCTCTCTAATTATATATATTTTTTTTATCGATCCCTTCAAAAACGTAAAGTCAAGGTATCTCTGTATGTAGATTATGCACAACCGTAAATAATACACTCAATTCTTTTTTTACGCGGTTGATTTGCCTTTCACCAAAAACCGTGTAAAAATTGATGAATGGTTCCGTAAATTTAAAAAAAACAACATTGTTGTATATAAAATCATGGACCCTGTTATCTCAAAACTGTGCAAAATAACGGATTAAATGTATATATATTTTTACGCGAAAATAAAATATATAGTTTGATTTATTTCATGAAATTACGAGTTGATTTTTATTTTTTATCTATTGTTTCATATGTTCTCTGTATTTTTTTACACGGTATACTTTTACACGGGAACCTTAACTAAATCGAATATCTATAGGGTAATATTCGCATATAAAAAGGATAGTTTCACTAATTGCATTTATATTCCGACGTTTATATAAAGACGTCCTTATTGAATAGTACTATTTTTATTAAGTTTAATCGGAAACCGTGTAAAAAAGACGTCGGGATTTGACGCCTTATGACGCCGACGCCAAATGTCAATACTTTTTTTCTTTATCTTCGGACTGGAGATTCGTATCTCAAAATTTTTAAACATTATATCTAATTGATCATTTTTAAAATTACACGAATCATGACATATACTTAATTGTGCACCTCAGTGCGTCAACGGCATATAATTGGTTAATTAAAAAAAAAAACAAATCAATTTGTAAAATAAAATAATGTAACCCTTTGTTACATATATAATACTTATCCTGGGTTTTACACGATTTCACTATAACACAATTTTTTATTAAATCTTATTTAATCTTGGTAAATTAAATATTCCTTAGAAGTTAATAATTCCCAGAGACATTGGGTATTTATATTTTTTGGTAGAATGTGTTATTTCAAAACAATGTTATTTGAAAGAGTGTATGTATATTTACTTTAACACGAATATAAATGATATAATTTGATGTATTTCAAGAAATTCCATGGTTATTTTAACCAAATATTTTTTGTTTTGTATATGCTCTATATTTTTACACAGTATACGTTAACACGGGGACGTAAACCAAATTATTAAGGATATTTGACTGATTATATTAAAATATATTGTTAATATTTATGATAAAATTAATCGAAAACCGTGTAAATTTAAATGTAACCCTCTTTTACACGACTTCACCATAAAACGATTTTGAGTTGTATTTTAATTAAAAAATACATTCCATAATAATTAATAGTTCAAAGTGACATAATCTTTCCAATAAAAACATCATTATCTACGTTTCTATAAATTAATAATATATATATTTAACACGGTTCGTTAACTTCGCGCCATTTTTTTCCCAAAGGGGAATTTCCCCTAAACAAATACGTCTTGTTAAATACCCCATAATAAATCTAACAATGTAATTATTTCATGTTATGACACGTGAATGAATTATTTTGAACGGTTTTGATTTTACACGGTGTTTTAGGAAACCTATCTACCGCGTATTTTTAATTAAAATATCAAACGATACAATTTTTTTTGCAATAGGACGTATCTTATATTTTTATATGAGCACTTTAACTTTTTTACACGGTCAGTATTAAACAAAATAATAAAAACTATTTTTTTTGCTATTCCTTTACGCAAAATAATTATAATCTCTCCGTATTTATTGTCATTTAAATTTAGCATGAATAATTATGTTTTAATTTTAAATGGGTCTTATTTTAAAGGGACACATCGCGTAAAAACAGGATTGTGCGTTCAATTGACCCTCATACGACGTGTTAATTGAAATTCTATAAAACGAGTTCACTTTCATATATATATATTTATTTAATTTATTAGAGGGGTGTATAAATTGATTATTTATATTATGATTATGTAATAGTTTATTGAAGAGTGAATCCTGGATTTAATTATATTATTTCTAAGCATGATTATGAATAGAGTTTAATTATTCAATCTATGTATATAAAATTATAATCCATTTGATTGCAAATCCTGTTTTCAACATGCAAATTCAATTATAATAAATTCTACAATTTATATTAATAAAATTAATTTATGCAACATAAAAATATTAATTAATTATTTTTTTATTACGATATTGATTTTCTGTCAAAATATCTAATCAATCAAATTAAAAATGTTTTTTTTTTAAATACCGTTTAAATTGGCTTCCTCGGCTGACGTATGACTTTCGCCCCTGGCATATCACATGGCACACTCCCCCTACCCCCACGTCGCACATTCACATTTGCAATCTTATTAATATCATTACGCTTTCACAACTGAAAACAAAATTTTGCGGTACATCCGCAAAGATACGCGCTCCTGAACAAATTGAATGTGTGCTCCCCGACGCTCAAAATTATGTATAAATTGTATAACACATAAATATGCCATGTTCCAATTAAGGAGCCGTCTATGGGCGAACATCTAAGGAGACCTCACAAAGGTCTTCCGTTATCCTAGTACTTAAAATTTATACCTCATTACGCGATGAAAAATCGCGAGAGGGAAATATTAATTAATTGTGCGTTCTGGGTCCAGCTGCACTGTGTAATTGATTATTTTCCCCATATCGAAAAACAAGTTCTGGGCTCACATTTAATACATTTTTATATGCACAGAACGATTATCTCTCGCGAATAAATCAGGATTTACCCCCTTTGATCCTATTAAATTTATTTTAATAATAAATACGCAATAATGCCTATTGAATAACCTCGTGCGTATTGAATATGATGAAAAAAAACCGGGTGGGGTCACATCAAAAGCGGAAACGAATATGCTCAGAGGATTAGTGACGCATATAAAAGCAAATGTCCGATATGTTTTATTCAATGCGCGCATTCAATTCGAAAGCAGGGCTTCTGCAAATGACCACTTTCGGCAGATACGCCTAAGAGGTTCGCTCGTAAAGTCGCCGGACCGGCCGGATAACGCGAGCCGCTCCAATCCCACCCGAGATAGCTTCGATTAATTCAATAATGTATGCATTAAATTGTGTAACCGGAAATCGAAGAAAAACTGCATCGAATCACAGTTTTCACACGGCGACGCTTTTTCATTATGCAGAAATATCAGAGTTTTCCGGGCCACTGAATTGAAAATGTTTCGCATAAATATGCGACGGTCTGAAAACTTATTTTTGTAATATCACAACCCCTGTTTATATTTTACAATCATCTCTATACTTATTTTATTTAACACATTAATTACGGGGGTCGTGGATTCCACCTCAAAATCGTTTTTGTGTATGTCCGGGGCGCGCATATCACACGCTAGCCGACACTACGCGTTTGATCCGCTGTAACTTTTGATATAAAACCATTTATTCGAAATATTTTATGTCTCTTTCACAAGAAAGAATATGTTTTACGATTTATGAATTTATTTATTTATTACACTGCTTAAATCTGTTGTTTTTTCGGCAGCTGATACTATGCGTTTCGATCTGCTGTATATTTTTTTTAATATTTTCTTATCGGTAGGATATTTAGTTATATTTTGTGGAAAATCTTTTATTTATGACGTTTCTTAACATTCGGAACTATAAAAACAGCCGTTGCGAATAATACAATTATGAACTATCCCAGTGACTAAATGGATAATGGCCTTGAAATTGTACACAAACCTTGATTAATTCAAATCAATATATTATTCGGTTCAGTAAAAAGTTTGGTGACCCCTGCTATAAGATATAAATTATTAATTTGCATTATTTATTCAGTAAATGTTGAAGTTCAAGTAAATAAATTTTCGGCTCAATTTCTTGATTAATAAAAGAGTTATGATTTGTTTTGTAAAAAACGACGTTTCATCAAATACAGTCAGCCCTTCTATAACGTTTCCTCTCAAACACTATTTTCTACAAAATTCCTTGTTAATCAAAGAGCATTGACCTTTATTTTGATGGGCAATGTATTATATATTTACGAAATATGTGAATAATAATATTGACCTCGAAAATATTAGCATTTTGTATAAAGAAGCAATTAAGCGTTATACAACTGTACATACATATATAAGACAGAAATAATGATTCTATACAGTATTCTATTGTGCTCCCGGCTATATGGCTCTTTTCTGATCGCCATTTTCTACAAAAGTCAAAATGTTCAAGGGCTAATTACATATTTCATTTTTGCTGGCAAAAAATATTGAACAAACTAAAAATAGATCAAAATCTTTTAAAACATGTGAATAAAAACATATTTGATGTGTTGATTTCGTTAAAAAGAACATATCCCTTAATTGTGTATGGTTCCTTAGTCTTCTATAGGGTGCGGAATTCTATAGCATTGTCCTTAACTCTGTGCTCTCTCCAAGGCTTGTCTGTATCTGTAGATTTTATATTTTTTAAAATATTATTTCATTGTTATCGTTAAAAATATCTTACACAAAAAAACGTATATTAGCAAATTCTGTAAAAAATAATTATTATAAAAAATATTGCAATGAAATCTTGATCCAAAAAATAATGAAATATTTCATTTAGGAATTCTTCATCTTTCTTTCAATTAATAATCGAAAAATAATTGTAAAAAAATACCCTCTTGAAGGGAAAAAACGTGTAATAATACTGTATTTTTACGCGTTTGCTTTTATTTCCATTAGCGTATCCTATGATTTTGTATGAGCTTCATTAACACGATTTACATTTACATTGCAGTCCAATACTCTCGATCTTTGATTTACACGGTGCTCTTTTTACGCGATTTTTCCCCCTAAACGCGGTGGAGCAAAAAAAAATTTATTCTTTGATTCATAAAACGTGTGACATGTGAATCATATGTCAAAGATTCTTCTATTGAAATTGTAGTAAAAGGTTTTGATGATGCTGATTGATGATAATACCCAGAAAAGGATACCTATTGCTGGGATTTTAATCCAGCATCTGTGATAATTTATAGCCATATATATATATATATATAACCCTTTGGCTGCTGTAAAGTTGTTAAATATTTTAAATATTTACCCTTCATTGTTCTTTTAATGTCTTTTTTCTTTTCAACTTCAACTAAAGAATTCCAAAATACGTGAAACCTTTTCGACAGCCTATTAATTGTTATTATGTATTTTCGCAATACAGCCAAACCTGTTTTTGGGCGGTAAATAGTCTAAATAGTCTAAAACACCAAAAATCACTACCTAACATTTTATTATTTTTTTACATATGATTAATTTTGATGAAAAATCTGCATCTTTCAATGGGTTCAATGCTTCTAAGATCTACAAATCTTTACCGCATTTTTTGATGACTACCATACTTCAATTTACGCGATTTTTATTTCTATGGTATATAATCTTAAATGAATCTTAGGTTAAATTACATTTATACTCTTAAAAAAATGTTGACATATTTTTTTTTAAATATTTCGGTCGAGACCACTCTTCTAACGGCCAGTTATTTTCCGTGGTGTTTGAATATTTTTTTAAAAAGTGTATTATAGATGTTGGATCGTTATTGTATTACGGCCGGACCTCTAAAAGCTTTTATCACATATCGGTTCGCATCAACGGGCACTTTCAAAACAATCCGCAACTCCTATACCCTTCCATCTTTTCGGCACACTCCAAGAGTTCTCTATCATTTTAATCTTTCCACTATATCAGAGCTATTGTTGCAAGATCTGAAATACTTTTTTTTATTCTCTTTGCGTTTCTTCTTCTCTTATTTTCTTCAAAAGGCAAGAGAAATGTTCCGGCGTAAACCCCATGCATAAAAAATATGCGCGACATTTTTTTGCCCGCGCGAAAATAAATTGTTTTTTATCTGCTTTAACTTTTAAATTATTATTTTATGCGCTGAAAAAAATATATATATGAAATAATATATTTTATTCAGTGATGAAGAAGGTATCTGGCTATTAAACGAAAGTTGTACTGAACGTTTTTATTAAGTCGGCCACCTGTTTGCTTTGAGAATATTTCACATCTACACGAAGTATTCGATAAATTATTTAAGACTTAAGTATGATATATAAACGTTGCGCTGCGTAAAATTATTATTTTCTTTAATATAATTTATAATGATAACCAGTATTAAAATCTGACAATTGGTATAAATTTTATACTCAACATATTTATGGAAATATTTTCGCAAAAACACGTTTTATTTTTCATCAATAATATTTTGTTTTATTTTATATTAAATTATCATTATTAATAATTGCATATAAATATTATATAATTAATGCATACGTATGCAATTTATTATAATATTAAAAAATAATTTTAACACCATCAAAGAAAAATGGAGACATGAAAGATTCTCTGTTTCTCTGAACGAAATAATACGATTCACTTAATTTTTACTCTTTAGCAGTATGCAGTGTTTCTCAAACTTATCATTATCATACTTTCTTCTATGCACTTCTATGCACCAAAAATACTATATGTGTATTTATAAGTCTCTAACTATTCTTAGACAGTGCATTTATTAGCTGAATACCTATTTTTTGAAATATCTATCAAATCAATATACATTTTATACTGTTTTTTGCTGAATTTAATATTCTATTTAATTTAAAGAATTATGACTTATTAATATTAATTAAAGTAAGGTATAAAGAGGAAAATTTTATTGCTTTTTTTAGAAAATTTGTTTCATAAGTAAATATTTTCAGTAAATATAAGAACAAAAAACCATTTATTATTTCATATTTATCTTACTTCATTTCATTTAAAGAAAAATATTCTCGATCTCAATTAAATATTCATTGGCAATTTTTATTAAAAATATGAATTGAAGAAAACAATAAAAGAAAAAAATGATATATCTCTAGGGCTAATTAGGTGAATCAAATTAATACCTAATTTTTAAGAGATACAATTTTACCATGGTTTGATTTAAAAAAAACTATCGTGTAATATCATAAGGATATAAAGGAAGTTGTTTTTTAATTTTCTGAAAAATGGTATCGATATCTATCTAGTTTTAATAAGAACTTGTTTAAACCCTTTAAAAACCCTGTTTTGGGTATATACTGAATATTATATAATAAAAAAAAATACAGTAGAACAAAGAGTGTAGGATTAATTAACCGATTCATCACGGTGGCTCGAAACCAACGGTTCTGGCCGATGGGGTATATTTAGTATGAAATTAATGTATAAAAATATACCTCAAGAATTTCAATTTACAAAAATGGATAATTGACATTTTACAAAAATGGATTGTTCTAAGAATAAAAATAGTTATTCATGATATATATTAGTAGAACCGGGGGACTCGAAAACGCGTCCTCGCGGGCCAACGTAGAAGTACGGGGGACGCGTTTTCGAGTCCTCGTTGGCGCTGATGTTAAACCAAAAATCATTTATATTTCATTGATACGCAGACCACACTTTGAGAAGTTTTGAACTATTATTTTTTTTATATAGAGATAACCTTTCTGAACACAAAAAAAATATTGACTATTAACTTAAATGGTATCAGAGTTACATCGATTTAACTGAAGTACTTAGCTTTTGCTATTTTTACACGCCCGGCTCCAGCGCAAAATTAGGCGCGGAACCCAGCGGACCGGAACGTGTTAAGAGTTATTCAAGAAAAACTTGGGGTCCCAAATAGACCCCATCGGTACGGCTAGGTTAACATTGTTATTATAGGTCCCGAGTTCTAAAAAACGAACGATAGGTCAAACATGTTTAAAACACACTATATTTTACACGATTGATAAATTTCACCAAAAACCGTGTAAAAATATGATCTCCAAATTAAACTAATACTTTGTGTTGTTGAATATCTTATTATTTGGAAGTCTATTTCCCACTCCTTGTACCTGTTAAAACATTAAAGCTCGTTCTAGGTTGGGATCATATGAAAATTCTATGCCATACTCTTAGTAAATTGCAAGCTCTCTTAAATTAAAATCGCTGTAAGTCAAATTATCCATTTTTTCGAAATTGTGTAAATATTAATTTAAAAATAATATAATACATTTATTTATATTTAATACAAAAAAAAAACAATAAAACTCATATATTTTCCGGTTGATTTTTTGCCTCTTTTTCATGCAAATGCTAAAAAATGGTGCGGAAACGTAATAATTTATTGCTTTTCACCTTTTTTTTTTGTTTCGGAATTCGTCGCAGGATTTCCTCGACGTCCTCTTTTTCCCATCGTCACATTTCCATATTTTATTCGCCCCCGTTTAAATTCGATATTTATCGATTCCCGCCTCCATTATTCATTACACCGAATACCTTTTGTTACGACGATCAGGCCGACACGAATCAATGGCGGGCCGCGCTAATGCACCGTGCATCGAGACGAGGCCATAAATTCACTTGTTTCGGCCAACGAAAATAAATAAAGCTAAACAGCGCCAAGGAATACGGACAGTGCAATTTCGAATTGCCATTAATCATACTTTTTAAATGTGCGTCTCGCTCTGGCTCGTCCCGGGAGACGCGTCCCCTGTCCCCTTCTGGCGTCGCGGAGCGATATTGGCAAATTTCCACCAGTCCAGGAACTGCATACAATAAAACGATAAGGATTTTATGACTGAAAATATTATACACACATACCGTTATCGTCATCATCATCTCTGTACACACTGTTTCTACCCCGTTCTTCGGTGGACGATGAACTCGGCGATATTGGATAGCCCATAATTTATCATATTTTTTTACGACACAGCAAATAACCGCATAATTTTATACGAGACGCAGTTTATTGCAAAGGCAATCATTTTTATCACGGTTAAAAAAATATATATAATTCCTAATTGTATTATTGTTTATTTTATATAATTTCGCTTCAACAGAATTAATCAACAATCGCGTTTTCCGAAGGGGGTCTCTCAGGGACCCCAAGCATTTCAAGTCAAGATATTGTTGAGTTCTACAACAATATTTTGAAATTTTTTACTTCATAATTTAGTCAATATTTTGGATTTTTTAACTAATCAATATCACTTGCACGTTTCAATCATACTCGGCACATCGTACCGGATGCGAGCGAGAAAAAACAGCAGCTAATATTGTTGTTTTTTGCAATTGCAATAAAGGACAATTTTATACAAATATAAAAAGTTTATGACATGTAGGATTTATATTAAAACAATTATTCGAGAAAAATAAAAGCTTGCCTTTGATAATAAAACCAATAAAACCTTTGTCAAAAAAAAATGTACCATAATGGTATAGATCGTGGATGAAAAGGACTAAGAAACTTATAATAATACTTACACTGAATGAGGAACTCAAATTATATCTTTATTAGCAAAATAAACCTAGTATAAAAAATACAGAAACAAAACACTCATAAGCATAAGCACTCATAACCATCCGCGTAGTCCGAAGGGGTCTATTTTTAATGGAAAAAGACCCCCGGCATTTCAAGTTTATTGTTGATATTTTTTAAATGGATTATTCAAAGAATAAATATAGTTTTTCTTGGTATGCTTCAAAATTTGGTCGATGTTTCAGATTTTTCTACTAATTAATATGACGCGTAAATGATACCCACACCCGACGACGTCCCGCCACAGACTATGGACTCGCACCCGGTAGATCGACCGCCAAATTCTCGCGGCACGTGTTACTACTATACTACGTTTCAATCGCACATGGCACATCGTAGGGTTAATATTAAAAAGTGAACGGAGAAAAATCAAAAACTTGGCGTCCCAAATAGACCCCATCGGCATAACTAGGTTAATAGACATATTATTAAAAAAACGGTGAAGATATATGTGCAATAAGATTATAATTACGCCTAGGGTACAAAGAGTAAAAAAATACAATAGGGTAAAATATTTGAAGGGCCGCACGAGAAAGTGTGGTTGGCCGCATGCGGCCCGCGTGCCCGGGTTGCTCATCCCTGGTATAGATTGATTTAGGAATACTCTTTTGTATTCTATATTAAAATATTCTAGCGAATCACTGCATTAATCTAAACCGTTTTAATGGAGACTAACAAATGTATGAAAATATGGGAATAGGATCTCTCTTATAAAATTGGAATAAAAACCGTGTAAATCGAGGGATGTACGAGATTTGAAATAATTCCTTTTTAAGCAATGAAGCACTTTACTCTATAAATTTGGTCAAAACGTGGTCTTTTCGTATTTATTATCTTCTAAAATAGGAAGAAGTCTTTGGAAACCATTTCCAGCGAATAGGCTAAGAGACAGGGGTTCCCAAAGTGTGAGCCGCGGTGTCGTCATAAGGGCGCCGCGAAATATTCAATTAAACAATTCGGCAAATTTTTTGGAATTCCCAATTCTTGAAATATTTGCGCCAGCTTTTCGCCCTCGCTTTTCTCAAGAAGGTAAAAAAAATTGATAAAAATCTGATGTATTAAGGGAGCCGTGGACAAATCTGATGTTTTAAGGGAGCCGTAAACCTTAAAAGATTGGGAACCTCTGAGCTAAGACATCTTAACCGTGTTATATTTTCTAAAAAATATTATTGTGATTTTGAGATACAGATTTTTGACTGAAGATATTTAATAGCAAGAATGATGTGTAATACAGTCAATTCTCCTATTGCGCAGAGATCAAGACTACACTATATAAACCTGCCCTATAGAAGACTAGTCACCCATACAAAATTCTGAGAGGGATTTTTAATTTTATTTATTATAGCATCGATAGTATTTGATTATTTATATATATTACAGTATTTGATTTAAAGCCATTTCTAATTGTTTCTACATAAAATATGTATTACACCAATCCCTCGATTTACGCGGTATTAAATGTCGATATATTAAATCTATTTCTTAATAAAATTGTATTTTTTTTGCCTCGTTTTACGCGGTTTTCTGGAACCTATCCCCTTACTTTATATGAACTCAAAGTCTCGATTTACGCGGATTTTTATTTTCTGGAACCTAACTATCATTTTTGTATGAACTTGAAGTCTCGATTTCTGCGTTTGTTTCTTGGAACGTATCTACTTCGTTGATTGAATGCCCCTGGAGTGTTTTATGATGATCTGCCAGTCACAGAAGAATACGTCAAACGAAACCACTATAGGAGGGTCTTTCGCACTCGTAATAGAAAATCGCGCTATAGCAGGAATAACTGTATAAATTAGGACAGAAATGCTATTACAAAAAATCAAGCCTTGTTAATCGAGTGATATTTTTTAGTATACAATTTTGTAATATATGTTTAGCACATAAATTAAACTATATATTTAATTATTAAATTTTATTATAATATTTCCAATTATAAGATGGTAATAAAAGTTATTTGTTATTGAGACGTGTCCCTTTATTATGACGACCACTGATGACTGGCATTTTTAATTCTTTTCAAGCATTCTTTACAAATGTCTTTAGATCAATATTTGTATTATCTCTCGTCATGTATCAAATTCGTTTTTGGGCATTCAAAGAAGCGATGAGTATATTTTTTTGTTCAACCGTGTAAAATCGAATCTGCGGTTCTGTTTTGGGTCGTTTTATTTTAAACCGCTGAAATTATTATTTACATCTCGCTAAGTTTTGGTCCATTCCGTATTGTTCGCGAGCTTTCGAGTTTTTTTTATAGGGCTCCTCCTCCTTTTTTGTATAGCTGGTCGAGACCTCCTCGGTGGCCGCCCGCCCGATTTCGTTCCCTGCCATTACATTAGTCCCCGAGTGCTAATAATTCTCTGTTTTATAGTTAGTCATATAATTTTGCACAATAGGAAACGCCGTGCCGGGATGTCTCTAAGTGTCGTGGAAGTCAGACATTGTCGTTACGGAGGCCACACCTGAGTGAGACAGCCTCCGCGAAAATGGATTTTTGCACCGCGTTGTGTTGATGGCAGCGTGCATATTGAAACCCGTATCACGTGTTGCTCTTTTATTTTTTATTTATTTATGTACGGATTAAAAGTCGCATTCGGCATTTTATACAGCGTCTGGACCGTTACGATTTAAAACGTATCAATCCCAAAAAAGGAATTACGTGAGTTGCTTAATAAGCGCGGTTTATCTCCAATCAATAAATGTTGAATATTTTTTTAATAATATTTTTTTTTTATCCACAGATTCTCGCTGATACAGCATTCCGACACGATTGATGTAATGCACTGTTCGTGGAAGAAATCCCGAGAAAAGGGACGATAACCCATCCACATCTGCGTCTTGTCCCGCGAGACATACTGTGATTGAATCAAAAGTGCTGTGAAAGTGTTTATAAAGATGAGGGCCTACGGCGTAATGCTGTGGCCCACACGAAGGCGTTTCTGCATCTACGCCGCCACCCTGCTGCTGTTGGCGATCATGGCCTCTGCAGATTCGACCCAGCAGGACAGGTGCCCATGGGCCTGCAGCTGCGTAGGCCAAACGGCCGACTGCTCCCACAGAGGCCTCCTCAAAGTACCGCATTATCTCCCGGCAGACGTGGACAGAATGTAAGTACCAAAAATTATGTAGCTGCACGTCCCTTGCAGCATCCATCAAAGGGATTGACCCAGAATTGACGCTGCATTCGGCGCAGTGTCCCACATCCGATTTTTCTTATATTACATTTTTTTTTACGTCCATGTTGCTTCTATAAATATAAATGTGTGGTTTTGAGATGAATCAAATCGATTTTGTACTCTCGAAAGGGTCCGAAAAACGGTCTCCACTCGACCCCATGCCTAGTATCCCCGGGGCTCGCTTACCCAATTGACTTTGTGCACTTGAACTTTGCCATTATAACCGCATTATCTTAAAATAACACAGAGCAATTCGTTTCGAAAACACAAACAACGTTACTGTAATTTGAAGGGCCAAACAATGAAAAAAATCTTGAAGTACCACGCATTAAATGGAAATTTTGCGCTATTCTCGGCGAACGGACGTCTATTTTAGAAGGTTAAAAATACTATTTTTTTATTATGTCATTAAAGAAAATTGTACCCTATCGATTTTTCCGCTTGCGTCGTATGTGCCTTTCGTATGAGAGTGAAGGTAGAACTTCTACCTTATCTCAGAATTAATCTTAGCAAAAGTATAAATAAGCTCTTGATTGTTCTCTTATGTATTAAGCTCTTCATTCATAGGATTCATAGTCAGCTAATAATCGCTAATACTGTATTTTTTAACTTAGAATACATATCATCATCATCATCTTTACCAGCTACAAGGCTCTAACTCACTGAGGGCATCGGCCTTACCAAACTCTCGAATGGCAGTCGAGGCCAATGCAACCCGAGTCTCACACGTGACTCCCCTTTCGTGTCCATACCGTCTTGGTATGCGGTTTTTTGTAAAGAGTTTC
>JAGXCT010034303.1:5089-15403 GCA_022495035.1 Philopotamus ludificatus
TTGGATATCCCCCTGTTTTTTCAAATCGTTGATAGCTTTGACATCGCATTTTTAGTCATCCCTATTCGCCTTCTTATCTCCAGCTCACAATTTCCGTTACTCATAAGTAGTGATCCGAGATAAAGAAATTTTCCAACCCTCTCCAGATCCGGAAGATTGACAGATTGTGGGGATACCTTAAAGATAAAGTCTACGCCAGAAAATCAACGACACAGCAAGAATGAAAAGTCTGAATTGAGAAAGAATCCGCCACAATAAGTTAGATTAAAATAAACAATATAATTTTATATGTTAGAGTCTACCCAGAACTTTAATTGAGATTAAAATTAAATGAAACCCAAATTAATTATTTGAGAAGATTCGTACCATCAAAGACCGTGTAAAAAGTTAATAGAATCATAGAAAAATTGAATAACGAATTGGTTCGCTTAATAAAAAAAATCGCGATATTTTTAGATATAACAATATCGTGGTATAGAAAATCGTGTAAAAAATATGATAATGAAAACCTAATAAATAAATTACACAAATATTAGTTATACATACGTATTTTAATTCAGAAAAATAATACTGACGACATGTCTAATGTATTAAAATTTAATTAAGCTAATTGTTTGTTTTTTACTGTCTTGTGTTGTTGAATTTCTTATTATTAGGAAATCTGTTATCCACTTCTGTTTTTTTTGATCCACAAGTTTATACATTTCTTGATAACTAGCCATATAAATCTACAGGTTTCGTTGGAATTTTTAAGCTCGTTCTACGGTGGGATCATAAGTGAGAAAATACTATTCGTGAAAGAACAAATAATTCCACTAAAAAATAGTATTTGTCCATTTTATTGGACCGTGCTACTTCAAAACCGTGTAAAAATTTATTGGAGTAAACACCCATATACCTGATATTCTTATTTTTATGAGAGATGATAATTTTACACATAATATCGTCAAAATATTTCACAATTAAAAGTTTTCAGCGATAAATATTTTTTTCATTAGACCCACGTATTAAACGTTTATTTTAAAACAGATTAATTTAATTAATATTTTGTACTAAATTTTAATCGAAAAATTTAAATGATTCATTTTCGGGATCTAATCTTAGTATTTACGGCTCAGCTCAGCCTGAAAAAAAATTAATAAATTAAAATTATATAAATATATTAATTATAATATAAACAAAATATTGTAAGACTTCGTTCATTAATTAATTCCATCCTAACTTTGGAAATATAATAAAATCGATTTCAAACGAATTCCAATAAAATCTAGTCTATTCTCAGAAATTAAATAAATACTGTTTTCGGAGAATATTCCTTGCATATATATCATCAAATAAAATTAAAAAATTTAGCTTATAATCCAATTAACATCATATAAAATACAATCATAAAATCTGAAATAAAGGTTCAAGGTGTATAGAAGAATGAAGATTTTATTTGATAATGATTCCCTCCTGATCCTTCCTTTACTAAAATTATGTGAAGAAATCGTTCTCTAACATGTCCCAGTATAATCCTGATCATTCTCAAATGATATCATGTATTACACCTTCCACAATCGATTCTCAGTTATCTATCTTTTAACAAAAATATCAGAGTTAAAAAATTCATGAAGAATTTATTTCATACATCAGAACTAAAGAAAAATTAATTACGAATTCATGATATCTAAAAATCATGCCTCAATAATTGACATAATTATAATTATAATTCATGAGTATAATTTCTACATCATTATCCTGATATAATTTCAGGATTTTCATCATTCAATATTGCCATCTATGCGAATTTATTAAGAAAGAGATTTCTAACTTTGTTTCACATCATTGAGATGTCACTTTATATGAAAACTTAGAATCTCGAATCTGTCTCGAATTAAAAAAATATCGCTGTACAATTATTTTAATAAAATTCCATATAATTTCAACGGATTTTTATAAAATATTTCAAATAAATATATTTTTTAAAACTTAAACTTTTTTTTTGTTGACAGTTTGCCTTGAAGCGAGTATGATTACTATCATTCATTCATAACATTCTGGCCGTGATGTACGTTTCATTGTTAAGTATGTCATAGAATTACACATAAAATGGCTACCTTCACAGAGGAAGAATTGCTCCACATATCAAGCGAATTCAAAAGATTAGAAGGTAATAATATGTCAATTTATTTATCTTATCTTTCAAATGTCAAATGTCAAAAAAACACTGACAACAACACTGACAAAGCAAAATATCATTATATACGCTTATTATTATATAATATGTATATAATTAATCGACACCATGACATGCTGATTTATTATATTCAATATTTACAGGAAAAACGTTTCTGGATCATGCCGGAGCATCGCTATATCAAGAATCTCAAATGAAGAACGTTGCAAAAGACTTATCAGAAAATCTATATTTAAATCCGCATACGAGTAAATACACGACTGATTGTATAGATCAAATTAGATACGCAATCCTCAATAATTTCAATGCTAATCCCGACGAATTCAGTATTATATTCACGTCGGGAGCCACCGCCGCCATCAAAATAGTCGCCGAATCATTTAATTATTCAAACGACGGTTGTTTACTGTATTTACAAGAAAACCATACGTCAGTATTAGGAATGCGTGATATTGCAAACAATAAACATGCCGAAATTATCAGCATAACACGAGACGATCTAATAATATCGATGTCGACTTACGAAAATATTAAAAATAACGAATATCGAGATGCGTACGAATCTCATAACGCCGGATTATTCGTATATCCCGCACAATGTAATTTCAGCGGATACAAATATCCCTTGGAATGGATCGAATACGCAAAAGACGGCGCGTTGAATGAATATTCGAACAAACATTATTCGGAATGGGCCGTTTTGCTGGATGCCGCTGCATTCGTCTCGACCAACAGATTAGATCTATCCGTTCATAAACCTGATTTTATTTGTATATCGTTTTATAAAATATTCGGATATCCGACCGGCCTCGGTGCGTTGATCGTTAAAAACAGCAGTGTGCATATGTTGAATGATAAAGCGTATTACGGAGGCGGTACCGTCGAGATCGCTATGAGTCAAACAAATCATCACGTCAAACGAGACGTTATACACGAACGGTACCGCTAATCATTTTATATCGATCAATTCTTTGAATAACATATGTTTATTTCAGATTTGAAGACGGAACGATTGCATTTCTCTCTATTTTAGCCGTAAAACACGGATTCGATGCGTTAAATAGGATCATTTCGAGACCGATGAACATAATCGACGTCATATCGCAGCATACGTTTAATTTATCACGCGAGCTATACCAGCGACTTACATCTTTACGTCATTCGAATGGAAATGAAATCGCTCGCATATATTCCGATACCTCGTACGATGACATTCGAATGCAAGGCGGTATCGTCAATTTTAATCTGATGAGAGCTAATGGAGAATTCATCGGATATGCTGAAGTAAGAATATTATTAATTTATAGAAAGGAAGAATATTATTAACAAAATTAGATAATATTGATAATTCATAATCAATATCAATTAAAATCCTATTTATTCGACCACATTTCAAGATCGATTGTAGATTTTCTTTTGCACTCTTGTAAATCTCCCCTGACCTTCAAACTGCTTTCTATTATAGCATTTTAAGTGAGTTTTTAAACTTCCCGTTCCAATGGGGTATTTTTTTATTTTATGTAGCTCGCGTCAATGTATACTCTAAGAGGATTGGAGGACTTTAGGTCCCCCCCATTCGAGACTGTCGTTTTTTTCTTTACACCAGGGCGTAAAGGTTAATGTGAAACATGTAGCTATTTCTCTGGAATTGCTTCCTAAGTCATTAATCGTGGTAGGTTCATCTAAGATTTCGACTGCTTCCTCTTCGTTGAAAGCACAGTTCTCCAATATTTCTTCGATATCTTCAATATGCAGGTCATCAAATCTGTGTCTATCAATACTGGAACAAATGTTAATTGTCTCTTCGTATCCATTTTCTATTAGTAGTCCAACATTTTCTTCAATAACTACTTCTGGCCACAACCTTTTTTCAGAGGAGTTATTTATTTTTTAAATGGCCTTCTAACCCGAAGCGGGACTTTGCCACCTGGAGAACACTATGCGGTTTCTGCCGGTTCTGGGCTTTTGCTATCAACCTGCCAAGCACCAGCAAAAACGCGTTTGTATCAAACCTGAGATCTGCACTGCGACGGTTGTCCTCCAGTTTAAATTAGGCTCTTCGAATACGGGTAAGCCATAAGCCCGGGAGCTGAGCTAATAACGCTTCCGGTAGCACATCTGTCACCGAATTAACACGGATAACGGCCGTGGCTTCTGGTACTTCCATAGAATCTACAGAATCAAGATTGCGCACAACCTCGATCGCGACCACGTCCCATACCGAAATAGAAATCGTGAATTTGGTCCATGTAATAACAGGGCTGCATGTATTATAATTCGTATGTTATTAAATTTTGGATCTTGTTTCAGGTGATTCACATGGCGGAACTATTCAATATATACATTCGATCCGGTTGTTTTTGCAATCCCGGTGCATGTCAACGACATTTGAATTTAAGCAACGATGATTTATTAAAGCATCATAAAGCGGGACATAAATGCGGAGATAATAATGATTTAATTGACGGTGTTCCGACTGGATCTATCCGCGTATCTTTTGGATATATGTCGAAGCGTAAAGATATCGATTCGTTGATGGATATGATCATAAAATGCTTCGTAGAAGGTACGGCGATTTATATTAAAGAAAAATTGAGTATTTATAATTCGATTCCAAAATCGAATGATATATCCGAAATAAAAAATATAAAAATACATAATACGGCTTTAAAAAGCGAAATTAATTCCGATGAATTGAAACGTTTTAATATGAAAGGATATTTGAGAGCAATACATATATATCCGATCAAATCTTGTGCATCTTTCAAAGTAAAATCGTGGGAAATTGGAGAAAAAGGATTTATTTACGATCGAGAATGGATGATTGTGTCGGAGAACGGAGTTGCATTAACGCAGAAGCAAGATACAAGATTGTGCGTTATTCAGCCGGTCATCGATTTAAATAATAACGTTTTGACATTATCGTTTCCAGGTAAGTTTAATTATTATTTTAAATAAAAATATTTGAATATTTTCAAGAAAATATTTACATTTTTTAGGCGTTGATGATATATCGATACCGATAGACGTTCGAGACTATCAGTCGAATATAAAAAATAACATCTGCCATTCAAAAGTATGCGGCGATAGAATACAAGGATACGATTGTGGCGATGATGTTGCTAATTGGTTGACCGATGTATTGGGACTACCGAACGTCAGATTAATTAAACATTATTGTGAACGCATGAAAAATTATAGTAAACAATCTGGCAGCTTTTCGATATCTCTTTCGAATCAAGCACAATATCTCATGATTAATTTGTCGAGTATCAAATGGCTAGCGGATAAAATTGCAAGCCGAGAATTCGACAATAGAATTGATAACTTACTCGAGAGATTCAGAGGAAATTTAATTGTCGAGACCGACGAGGAATTCGATGAATTTAAATGGAAGAAAATTAATATTGGAACTAATGTATTTAATGTGAGTATTATTGTCGTAAATTATGTTTTATATTATTACCGATTAATTTATATTATTTTTTACGTATTAGATCGATGGTCCGTGTACAAGATGTCAAATGGTATGCATTGATCAAGAAACGGGATTAAAAACCACGGAACCACTACGAACAATATCCAAAGAATTTAAAGGAAAATTACATTTCGGAATATATCTTACACATGATTATACGGTCGGGACTGGATCTAATTTATTATCAATCGATGAATCTGTACTTATATCGATGAAATAATAAATCCATAAAATTTATTTTAAACATACCATTTACATATGTAAGACGATAAATAAACACATATTTTTTTAAATATAATTCATTACAAATTATAATATATAGATTCTACATAAGATTATTTGGATACACTATGATATGACACAGTCAACTGGTTGACTTCGAGTGACTGGAATAATAGGTCCGCCTTCAGAGGCTACTTTAACTGCGGATATGACGGCTTCGTAATTAGGCAATGCCATCGTTCGTAGCTTTGAATATATAGGCACGTCATTTATGATTACTTCAAATGCACCTGTAAATAAAACGCTTATAATTTACACATAAAAATCATCATGAGCAATTAGATTAAATACCTTGTCTTCCACGATTACAAGTGACATCGATATCATCAGAAACCTGTCTTAATCTATCCGCTAAATCATTGCAATGTCTTTGATAATCGCACACGCCACTGAAATGATAATATAAATTTAACATTTCTTTATTGATCTATATTATTGATGATTTACATTTACCAATATTCAACTTTTACAGTGATTTGAGTTTTCTGACTCATCTCTGAATTAAATGATCATTGGAAAACTTTCTAAAACAAGATATAAATAAATAAATTACGTATTTTGCGAACATTGTCAAAAAAATTACATTATTCTATATAGAAAATTAGATAACCAATAACTGTCAGTGTCATTTGCGGGTGAAAATCAAACAATGTCTCTTAATTTTTGGCCTTAACTAATCATATATAGGCTATTAATTTGACATAATAATTTAATAAAACAAATCAATGCATGCTATTATAGCCATAAGTAATTAGTATTATGATCATAACACATATAATCACAATATATACACAGTTTTTAAAACATCCATTATTACAAAAAAATATTCGTATCAACATATATGCAATCTACTTTAACCATTTAATCACTATTGTAGGAGCGTGTTCATTTAATTCATGGAAACATAGAGCCCATAAGTTTCGTAAGTTACTACTAGTTTTAGCTAAATTTTTACATATTGGATGGGACATAATTAATTAATTTAAATAATATCATAAATTTATCATATAGCACGATTCTTCTTTTTAAAATTACCTATGATATTTTATCTATATTAATGATTATTTATTTAGCACGTCTATGAATATTATAACTTATTTATTATTCTGAGCATAAGAATCAATACGACCATATTTTTGTTATGGTCAGCAGACATAGACTGTTGGCCAAAATAAAGCGAACGTCAGTTTGATAACAGGTTGCTTCATAGACATATATGATAATTTTATCATATTCACCTCATTCTCACTGCTTAATCGACCAATTTACACAATTGAAATATTGATAAGCATTAGACTTGCATTTTAATGCTTCAATACCTATATTTAAATACTAAGTGAAATAAAATCTACGATTTTTGGTAAATATCCATTTAATTATTAATATACCGTAGTATTTAGCAATCTAATCGATTTATAAATATGTTTTAGTTTAATATAAATAAAAAAAAATCTACAATATGGGATCATTTATTTGTACAGATCTTTTAATTATTTTTAGATTTAATCATGGATTATGACTATTTAATCAAATTTCTGGCCGTTGGTGACTCTGGTGTCGGAAAGACGAGCTTTTTATATCAATATACCGATGGGACCTTTAATACACGCTTCATATCAACTGTTGGAATTGATTTTCGCGAAAAAACTGTGGTAATTTAAAAAAAAAATATTTTAATTGTATGATTCCTTCTCTATACTTAAATATTTCTGTTACATCTTTCAAATTGATTTCCATATGAAACATATAAATAATACGGCTTTTAGTCTAATAAAAATAAATAGATTATTAGATGTATATATATATATATAATTATAATTATTTAATATAACCAACTAGTTTAGTATTTTTTTCATATAAATTCTCTTTATAATCGGGTATACATAATAACATGTAGTAATAATGTCTGTTAGACATCTTTTTGGTGTTTTTCTTAAGTAGAGATATGCTATTAGATTAATCTTCTCATAGCTTATACATGTGTCAATAGTATTAAATTTAAAAAAATGTATTATTAATAGAATAGCTTTTGCGATATATATTTTTATAAATTTCTGATATGGATTTCCATTAAGAAAAGTATAAAATGAGAAATTAACGAAAACGTCAGTATATTTGTTGTTGCTTAAATTTTTGCTTTAGTCGTTTGAGTAGTTTTGTAAATTTTAGATATATCAACTGAACGGCCGAAATCACAAAATACATTTACAACTATGGGATACAGCCGGACAAGAGAGGTATTTATATTTTATGTCGATGTTAATTAGTTCGTCAATATTATTCGATTTTTTTATGAAACGATTGATAAACGATTTTTTTTTCAGATTTCGTAGTCTAACGACTGCTTTCTATAGAGATGCGATGGGTTTTCTATTGTTATTTGATCTCACAAATGAATTATCATTCTTAGAGGTTCGAAACTGGATTGAACAGTTGAAGGTATGTGAATATTTTTATTAGTTTTTAATTTCCGTGATTATAATCTCCGATATTTTTTAGACTCACTCATTATCGTCTACGCCTGATATAATATTGTGCGGACATAAATGCGATTTGTCTGAACGACGCATTATTAGCGAGGAGAGGGCACGAAAATTTGCTACCGATCATAACTTATCGTATTTAGAAACGAGTGCAGCGACTGGACAGAACGTAGCACGAGCCATTGAATTATTATTGGATAAAATTATGTACAGGTAACGCATATCAATATATATTGTTTTAAATATTTATATACAGTTAAACCCGACTCATCTCACCCAAAATATTGTAAAGAGTTTTATGAACCAGAAGTTTTTTGATGTTAAAATGGAAAATTTATTAACACACATTCCTGTGGATTTACAGACCAATCATTAGTAACATTTGAAATCTGAATATGGAGGAGAAGTTTGGTTTGATCAGTTAAGAAAGAAATCAAACTTGCATAGCCCTAAAATTATTAGCAAAATGGTTAGTACAGACGTAGAATCAGCTGAAAAATATCCAAGAGTTTTGTGAAATTGTGGAAAGGTGAAATTATTCACCAAATTTTTAATGTAGACGAGATGGGACTCTATTGGAAACGAATTCCAACACGTACGTTGATTTCCATAAAGGAGAGGACTGCTTCTGGATTTAAAAAAGTGTAAAGGTTTGAAGAACATGGTAAAAAATTACAGAAATGGATTCGCCAGTGAAAGAAATGCTAACACAGTTTATTTATTTAATAACAACTTTTTTATAGACATCTACAGTTTAACAATGAATCACGTCTCTGACGCGTTTGACTCACAAATTCTCTCTACTATTACGATCATTGGTAGTGGTAGCAAGAGTGGTTCCTCTGGTGGTCACGATAGCGGCCGAGACTGGTTGTCACGTAGATAGCTTGTGAGCAACTATGAAAAAATAGTTAAAATATAATAAAAGATGAAGTTTTAGCCATTTCTGGAGACATTGAAGATGTTGATGTAGGTAAACCCTTAACTAATAAAGATAATGCATAATAAACGTAGAGGGACAAAAAAGGGAATCTGGTTTCTTTTTTGTAACGAAATACAGTAAACCATATAACGTACACTCCTGTAACGTGCTCTTCTACAACGTTGCAGCGGTTTTTTTCTAAAACGTCATTCCCCTCTATAACGAAAATTTTTTAAAATGTTATTTAGATATTTCATAAAAATATTTTATAAAATGTTGCTTTTATCTTCCCTGCCCGTAAGTTGCGAGAAGATTACGTCAGCCAAAATATGAAAGGATATCGCTCATCTCGCAAGTCAGGCAATTTGTGCTGGTTATCACGTAAAAATGTAATAAAGAAAGAAAAATGAAAATGTTTGATTTACTGTTTTCCTTCAAATATGGTCCGGCAAAAAATAAAATTGAAAAACCTTATAACGTGGAACCTATCTTTGCGTTATAGGGGAGTTTACTGTAATTAAATTATGTTATGTATATTAATAATGTTTTTTAAATCTGCTGATTGCGCAATTTCGCTTATCGCCATCTTGTTCAGATAGTGTCACCCGCGATCAAAGGGCTTTATTTGTATTAAGTGATCTAGAAAGACAGCATCTACGTCGAGATTCTTCTCGAAGAAGACCCCTAACATACGGGCCTGAATGTTGGACTCTGACATAGCAAGATGAGCGACAACTGGATATCCTGGCGAGGAGAATTCGAAGACGAGTATTTGGAGCCATATTCGACGACAGGGATTGACGTGTCCATAGCAACGAGGAGCTATACTGACTATACGTCATCAGAGTAGCCAGACTCCGGTGGGCTGGTCACGTGTCTAGGTCACGCGTGACAGTCAACAGCCGAAAAGTCTTATTATTTATTTAAGTGACATATTAACCCTGAGGCGGGTCTTTGCCACCTGGAGGCA